>VNJZ01012068.1:0-276541 GCA_008042795.1 Drosophila asahinai
GCTGCTTTAGAGCATACGAGGAGTACAAGAAGGAGAATGAGAGCTGCCCTTCCTCGGAAAGTGGCAACGGGAATGGTAATGGCCCGGGACGACTGGGCAAGCGGCCACCGCCCTAGATACGCATTAGCACGGGTTCCGTGGAGAACTCATAGATAGAGATCATGGCGCGGCGACTTAAGCTCCAATTTCGTGGCAGCAGTCGTCGTGGACGCGGATGTGCCCAACGATGACAATGGGCAGGGCGACACGTCGCAGGTGTTCTACGACTACACGAGAGGACAACTGGACAAGGAGGTGGAGCAGCAGACGGAAGAGACCAGACACACAAAGATGCCTCGGGTCAACACTCCGCAGCTGGATCTGAAGCAGCGCTCCAGCAGTGGTAGTAGCAGCAGCTGCAGGGCCAGGAGCAGCTTGTCCTCGTCGGCGGCATCGGAAGCTGGCCCCGCGGCTTTGGAAATCATAATTTAAGTAATTTTAGTAATTTGTTCGTTTGACCGCGTTTAATTTGAATTGAAAACGAACACAGCTGACAGTATGGCCGTTTGGCCGTTTCGTATGGATTTTCGGTGAATACCATAAAACCGGTCACACTAGAATTATGAATCAGTTTTAGCTAGCTAAGGTTTAGCGCTGGTGAGTATTAGGCTTAAAGGGGAATCAATAAGATTGAATTTTCATTTATAAATATATCGCCAAAAATGTAGCTATTTTTTACGATAGTATCATCTCTGGCTTAAGTTCACCACAGTTCGTGGTGAATTACCGAATTCGATACACAGCTGACACCATTTCACCTCAATCGCAGTTTTCTATTTATTTTTTAGCAAACAAAATGGAAAATGCTGTGAGTGCTTATCCGATTGTAGTAAAATATTGTATTAACATAATTAATTTCTTAATTGCAAATTTGCAGGCGGCCGCATCGAGCAGCGCGACGGATGGCAGGAATACGGAGGAACAGCGACGCATCTGGGTGGGAAATTTGGACTCTCGCATCACCGAGTAAGTTGAATGCTGCGCCAGCAAAATGCACGCACGTAGAACGGCACAGCGATCGGTGCTAATTATTCCCTTTGCATATTGCCTCCTATCGGTTCCAACTCCTCAAACTGATGCAAAAATGCGGCGCCATCGAGAAGTTCGACATGCTGTTCCACAAGGGCGGCCCCATGGTTGGCCAGTCTCGGGGCTATGCCTTTGTCACCTTCGCTCAGGTGAGCACCAGCTCCTGCCCCAGTCCCCACCTTGCCCCGCTAACTATTGATCCCTTCCAGAACGAGGGTGCCACCAATGCCTTGCTGAAGCTGGACGGAACCAGTGTGGGCAATCGCTCCATAGCCGTTCGCCTTGCCAAAAACATCAAATATGTAAGCCTCCCGAGCGTTTTTTGGTTTTCTTTTCAAATTAATAGTTGTTTAATACTCCCTCAGGATGACCTGCAGAAGCCCAAACCCCGCATTGAGATACCTGCCTTGGGCAGCGGCAAGCGCGAGGAGAAGATCAGCAAGTCGGAGGCCATACGAGCCATTGAGGCCAAACTTAAAGTGCTGGAGCGACAGACGGATGACAATCTCGAGCTCAACACGATGGGCAGGGGCGAGGCGAATGTGCCTTTCATCCAGCGCTATCAGTTCAACAAGGATCGGGACGGGTCGCAGCGCTACGGCAAATCTTCATCCGCCCCCTATCATCGACAGCAGCGACCGAAGCGGCGCTAAAGCCACCGCCTCCGCTTCAACACTCACATAGTCTGTAAAAATCTTAAGTAATGTTAGGCGCTACCTCAGCAGACGAGCCTCCTTGCGGGTGTAATTTACAATTAATTTATTTAAAAAAAAAAGAAAGACGAAAGGAAATTAGCTTATGTCTATTTGGGGGCAAACTTGATCTTGCCGCGCATGCTGTCGGGCAGCTTAACAGTGCCTGGGCAGGGCACCTGGCCAGGGATCTCGCAGATGCAGTGCCGCCCGCAGCCGTAGCCAAAGTTGGCCGGATTGTCCTTACTCTCCTTTAGACGTGCCTCCGCATCAAGTTGCGCCCTGGAAAGAATTAAATGAAATGGATGACATCAAGGCTACAACTTTAATGCTTAGAAGCTTACCGCGTCTTGCCCACCACCTTGATCAGGTGCTCGATGATGTCGTCCCTGTTGCGGCTGTCCACGTCGATCAGCATGTCCCGACCGTCCTCAAAGTAGCAGCGCACGAACGGCGACGGCGTCATGTTCTTCAGCGTTAGCACCTGCACCTCCGGGTTCTTGAACTGCACCTGCGGTATGTTCCAGAACACAAAATCCCTGCCAGGAGCCGTTAAAGTCAGGGGAGCAGAGGTGCGAAATCCCATTGAAACTCACCGCGCTCCCGCATGATGGTCGCCGTAGGTATTGTAGTTCACGCTGAAGATGCGCACGTTGTCCTTGAGCACCAGCTTGCCCGCATTCAGGTACTTCAGGGTGCGCCGGATGGGCTCGCGTCCCTTCATGAACGGCATGGCTCGGTTTTAATTGATATTCTTTGTGGTCAAAAACAAAACTAGGAAACGGTGCGGCTTGAATCGGCTGCTTGTGTAACGCGGCCAGCTGATGGGCCAGTGTGACCTTAAAAACAGTTGTCGTATATCGATGGTGGAAATATCGATAAAAATAAACATAAGCAAAGTAAAAAGGGTAAAAAGTATAAAAGATATTATTCCTTTGTTGTTTTGAAACAATTTATTCTTTATTTAATGTACTCATAATTGGCTAATCCACCACTGATCAGTGATCATGATGTTTTGCTGAAAGCGCCAAACAAATCGTTTTTAAAGCCGGTAGTTATATTTCCAAAAGCAAGCTGCGGTCACACTGCTGCGCACTGGCAACTTTTGCGAATAACTTAATTCAATTTTTGGCGACCTTTTATTGTTTTGCCGGATGATGGAGGAAATAACCCTGGCTCTGATCAAGCCGCACGTCTTACGGAACACGTATGCGATGCAGCAGATCCTGGCGCTGATCACCCAACACTTCACCGTGCTCAGCCAGAAGGAGGTCTGCATTACGAAAGAGCTGTCCGAGCGATTTTATGCGGAGCACAAGAATAAATTCTTTTACCATCGCCTCACCAGCTTCATGAATAGGTAATGGACATAGTTCACTTATCTGTGACCTAAAATATATTTAATGTGTATAGTCCCGTCCCCAGTGGCCCCTGCTATGCGTTGATTCTACAGTCGGAGGCCAGCATCCAGAAGTGGCGCAGCTTGCTGGGCCCAACCAAGGTATTCCGTGCGGTTTACAGCGATCCCAACTGCATCCGTGCCTTGTACGGCCTGTCCGATACGCGTAATGCCTGCCACGGATCAGACAGCGAAGCCTCCGCCCGCCGTGAGATCAGTATCCTGTTTCCCGAGTTCAACGCCGCCTCTTTGGCCAAAAAAGAAACGAAGACGTAGCCCAAGGATTGAAAGCCAGAGCATTGGCTTAGTTAAAAGCATTTGTTTGGTTTTTGGATGCTCCAGGGAATCCCTGGATGTACTGTGCCTTTTAGGACGTTGGATCTCGCTGTGGAGTTGGTATTACGAGTGCATTTCCCAATCATTACCATGTTCGATGGAAAAAGTCGGCGGTGTTAGCTAAAGTCTTGTAATTACTTGTCTTCGCCATCATTTCAAATGGTTTGGTGGGTTTATGTATAGTTTTTTGTATAAGTTGTTTCTAAAAGAATACCAGAATTGCAAGCTACTGCTTAAATATATTTTTCTTACATAAAATAAAACGAATTTAAGATTTTAGAGCAAAAAAATGTGAAAATGAAATAAAATGTTTATTAAACTAGCATATGAGGAAGACCTTAAATCAAAATAAACAAATCAAAATGGCTTTGATGAGCTTAAAAACATTAACATGTGTTTCAAAAACTTTATTTCTTCAATTTGTTGTTTACATAATACAATTCTTTTGTCATTAGGTGGTAGGTACATGTATAGATAGAGATTTTCGATTTGTTCTGTGGTTAACTCCGTTGAACTCATTTTAAATAGTTGGGAATACAAATTTATAAACTTAACAAATTATATAAATATATGTGTGTGTAAGTTCTGTGCTATCCCTATAGATGGGTACAGGTATATGTATATGTATGTTTTGTATATCGGTTCAAACCCTGGATAGCTCCTTGTCGTCATGTTTTGGTGTAGCTTCAAAAAACAAAGCCTTTTCGGGAGAAAAACCGCTCGCTTAAATAGAAAAATCGACAAAAAACCGGTTTTGTAAGCTTTGCTCGCATATTCTGTGAGGCTGTCCAACCCTGCTAAAGGATAGCGAGAATTGGCAAGGAAACTGAACAATTGTTATAAATTCAATAAGCATCTTCTGTCTTTTTCTAACTCGCACCAACCAAGACGACGAAAAATCGAAAACAACGGGCAAAGAATTATTGATGTGTTCTTGTAATAATAGTGGTAATAATAAGAGAAGTATAACCGTCTCTCTAAACCTAGGTTTGTCAAAGCTCTACAGACGACGCAAAATAAAAAAAAGAAAAAATCATTTAACAAGTATTCATAGTAGTATTTTTGTTTGCTTTTTGTTTTTTGTTTCTTTAATTGGCTTTTTCCTATTTTTTTGTTAGCATTTTCTCAGGATTTTGTTTACTTTTTGGTATCAATTACAAATCTTTAGTGCCTATTTTGCTTGCAGTCCTACAAAGTTTAACATTCAGTTGGGGCTTGTTTTTGTTTTCTTTTGGCCTTTGTCCTTTTTAAGATATATAATATATATTTAAACCTTATCAGCCCCGCTCGTTGCTATAAATATTGCTATTCCAACCGATCTCTAGATCGTTAAACACTTGCATACAATGCGGGTATAAAAAGCAAACGGGGGAAAAAATCAACCATAAAAAAGTCGGGGAGCTCTGCCGGCGAGTATTGTTGGCGGTGTAGTCTTCTTAGGTGGGTACTGTACGGATTGGTGGTGTCTTCGATGCCCGGATTGTACTCAAACCTCTAGCCCCAAAAGAAACTAAGCATGCTTCACGCCATTTTCCGTTCTTTTTCTTCCGTTTGGATCCCCTGCATTATTTCTTTACATACATAACATATACTGGGTTAATGCACATACTCGAAAAAATGCATTCGAATACACAGATGAGATGCCATTTAAAACGTGAAATGGTGTGGCCATATCAGCTGAACTCTGCTTAATAAACCCTGCATTTTACAGGTCTGGCATCTCATCTGTCAATATGAATGCATGTTTTGGAGTGTGTTTCCAAACCCAGTAATAAATCAATAGGGGACTTAACGACTGTTTAGGGGGGTGTGTAATTCTCATTTGTCATTTGTTTTCATCATTTAGTACTAGATTCTAGAACATAAAAATATATGTATGCATGTATGTATATATAGATTTGTTTTGTTTGTAAATACGTACGTATCAACTATGCAACTTGGCCTATGCGCGCTACATACATTTGTTAAAGATATACACATATGTATCCGTACTAAATAGTAACCGTATATGCAAATATAATCCTTGAATGTAACCAGCTCATAGCATAAAAAGACTATTTCGAATAGTTTCTGTTTCTCTAGCATTACATTTAGTCAACGACAACGTCAATATATATCAATATAGGTTGCTCTTATAATTCCTCGATAGCTCTATTCCCAGTCATCCGTATTCTGTCTATTCTTCACTCCTAATATATCCTCGTTTTGTATAGTAAATAAGCGAATGTATATTTGCTTCACTTTCCTCCCAAGCTTGAGCACGTCCTGGGGCAGACCCTACTCGAACATGGCCATCGATGAGGTGGGCACCACCTCCAGCAGCAGCTGGAAGAACAGGGTCACCTTGTCTATAACGGGAAAACGTTCATTTAATCATAGAACTCACTAATATTAAGTAATCCTTAGACTTACTCATGAACCTCGGCGTCATTCCGAGCTTCACGAATGGCACGTAGAAGATCAGGCCCGCGAATATGAAGAGCAGGGCATACAGATACTCGATGCGCGGCGTCTCGAAAATGGGCGCCGCCACGAGATAGATGGAGATGACCAAGACCACAACGGGAATGATGATCGGCACTTTGTACGGCCGTGGATAGTTGGGTTTGGTATAGCGCATCACGATCAGAGCCAGCATAGCGCCACCGTAGAATATCCAGGCGGTGAAGCTGAAGAAATCAATCAGCGAATCAATCGTGCCATGGAGCACCATTGCCGAGGCAATCAGCGACTGCAGGCAGAGAGACATACGGGATATGCAATAGAGATAGAAAGATTCAGAGATAGAAAGGAGTTTAAAACGGGGTTTCGGATCTACTGGATATATTATTGAGATTTAGGTTATATTTTAAATGAACAATTTACATTCTGTTAAATAATATTTCAGTTTAAGCGGATGTATAAGAAATGAAGATAGATAGAAAAATCTGTATGCTAAAGATATAGCTATAAATTCAAAATTTCCTAAAGATGTGTCAAAGAACATGATTAGAGAAAGACTTGGACTTGACGATGGGATAGTATTTAGCTATTTATTTATTATTTTACACGGCTGGCCTTAGGCTCTCTTGACATTTTGTTACTTGCAAGCTCTCAATTCTCTCTCTTTTACGCTCTCAACTTTGTACGAGCGAAAAGAGCGCCAGCAGAAAAATATCCTGCATACTGCAAAGCAAATGTATGGCCCTTTGGCATCTTAGTGATTATAAACTGTATCATTTTAAGGTTGGGGCTACATGAAAACATTAAATAAATGTACTTTGGATGCGGGATTGTCAAGTGCTAATTTGGTTTCTCAAAGAAAAGTAGCATGTGAATGAAAGGGGATAAGTACTAGATACTTACGTGGAATATCAGGCCTGGGGCGGGTGTGAGACGCCGCACGTGGACATAGGAGAGAATGTCCAGCAGGTGACCCTCTCGACTGGCCGCAAAGCACAGACTGCAACGAGATAATGTTTAAAGAATACTTATAAATATAACAGTTTAAATATCACTTACCGTCCAGCTGCGAAAAGCGTGCCATTGGCACTGCCAAAGGTGCTAATGGTGACGCTGAGCGGCATCAGCCAGGCAAGCGCTCCGAGTATGCGGTTGCCAAAGGTCACAGCCACCGCCTCCGACTCGATCATCTCCTGCGGCGACATGGCCGCCAGGTAGGAGATGTTGATCAGAGCATAGCAGAGCGTCACCAGCGGTATTCCGATGATGATCGAGCGCGGCAGATTCTTGCTGGGATTCTTGATCTCCTCGGTGACATAGTTGAGGTTGTTCCAGCCGTCGTAGGCCCACAGCCCCGTGTAGAAGGCCGTGGCGATCGCGCCCACGTTCGGCATTGGGCCATTAAATGCATTCGACAAATGCTGCGTGTTGCCCTGGGACAGCTTCCAGGCGCCGCCGCAGATCACGACCACCACGGCCACCAGCTTGGCGGCGGTGAACACGTTCTGCACGGCCATGCCCAGGTTAACGCTGTAGCAGTTCACGAACAGGATCATCACTGTGTACCGGCAAGGGAGTTAAGAGTTAAGAGTAAAGGTCACGGGGGTGCGTGGGCTTATACTCACCAATTGCCACCAGGGCGACCATCTTGACCACGCCCCTGGGCGGATCGCATTCAGTCACAAAGGCCTCAACGGCGTACTGTGCAAATGATAAGCATATTATAGCCATTTGAGATGGCTTCAACACCAATGTCGATACCCATGAGAACAGAAACGCCGGCGCCGGTCCATAGGCATCCATAAAGTACGCCCACTCCGCCCCCGACGATGTGTTCATCGTGCCAAGTTCAGCGTAAGCCAGGGCGCCTACACAAGTCGGGAATAGAGGAAGTGGGAAAGGCAAGAAGTAATTAATTGTCATGCTTAAGACAAATCCAAAAAGAAGAGCAGGGTCAATTTTGGCCACTTGCCAGCCCCGTGCAACAAGTTGCAACTGGAATGACGGGCTGCATAAGTGGGTCAGACAGGGGGGGTTGGTACTCACCCAGCAGCGAGAGCAGACCACAGGCAAGCCAGATTATAAAGCTAACTCCAACGGAACCAGTGCGAACCAGTAAACCGGAGGGTGACACAAAAATTCCAGACCCTGTGAATGAAACAAATGCATATTGAGAGTGTTTACCGTTGCACTGTGGGGTATATTGGGAGCCCCAGACTTTGAAATTCACTTAAGCAAGTAAGAAAGCTGCCCTAGACTTTGAAATTCACTTAAGCAAGTAAGAAAGCTGCAATCAAGTGTGCTTGAATGTAAGATATCCTGTACCCAAGATACTTCATGTTACACCAGACTCCTAACCTGGGCTTCTGCTTGAAGTATGGGTAGTTTTAGAGTGGGAATCCTTGAAATTGCTTCTTTATTTTCTTATAATTCCTCAGCTCAGATTCCGAATGTACTCAAATTTTAAAGAAATCATCTTTCTCCACAAAAAATTAAATCCTTTTCTGATAATTGTACCCTCTATACCTTTGGGCTAAAATCTACCCCACTGTGCGGTGCATACGCCACAGCTGCAGCTCGAGGAGAACAGCTGATTTTCCGTGGATTCGTTTATGCTAATGTGAGAGTGGATAGTGGAGAGAGAGCGATATGGCGAAAGCAAATATGTAGAGCAGTGGGTGGTGCCGACGTCATCAGCGGGCGGGAGCTTCGGCAAAAGCTCCGAAAAACCACGAGGCGAAAGCACAATACCGGTAAATAATGGTTTTTCTAGCGAAGCATTTTCCCGGAGAGCCCGTGCCTCTCCCGGTGAACAAGGAGAGGAGAAGGGAAGCGCAGAGGACAGGGATGGAGACGTGCAACAATTTGGTAACACAATTGCGTGCCACAACTGGCACCATTGCCTAAGGTCAAAGTGCAATACCGATAATAGCCGGTATTCATGTCATAAATATGTAACCTAACCTAACTTTGTATATACTTACAGTTGCGGGCAAAGCAATAGGTAAAAAAAAAAAATAGGAGTGCTACAGTGCCTTACCATCTTGCCATCTTACGACATTTATTAAAGGACTTGGAAAACTACTAGAGCTTTGATATTACTTAAAAAAGTGTCTAGAAGTATGCAATAAAATCGTTTAGGTCAGTGTTCCTTTTATTTTTTGAACGACATTTTGTAGCATAGTATTAGGCACCTTTTTAAGTGATTTCAAAGCGCGGTGATTTCTAGAGAATGTATCATGTTTCTGATTTAATAAGCCTTGAATTATAAACCTTCTTAATGGAAATGCATGTCAGAGACCCCACAGGAAAAATCGCTATGGTCTAAACATCCCCCCTTTAATGTTATCCAAAGGATTCTTTTAATATTTTGATACTCCTTTCTAATCATTGCAATTTCTGTGGCATCCATTAAAACTTTATTAACTTTGAACTACATATTCGCTTGACCTCAACTGTATTTTTGGTAGTATTTCGCTGCAACCTTTCCCCACTTTTATGGTGTTGCCCCCATTCCTCCAACTCAAAAAGCAAAAAAAAAAAATGGAATGAAAATGCCGGGAAAATGCCCTTATACACACACAATACGACACGACACCCACACACACCTTCGACAACGAGGCAACACTTACACATGTACATACACCCCCGAGCTGTGTATATGTACTGCCCCGCACATATATCTAAATTTATGCGAACGTATTTTTGGCCATGCGCGCCTCCAAATCCAACCCACAAACAAAAAATGAACGGCATGAAAAAATGTGCCTCAATAATTTTCAGCGAGCGGCCAAGGGGAAAATGTTAAATGTGTGAAAAACAAGGAACGAGCAAGAGAATCAACAACGAGCAGAATAATCATTTGACACGGTCCATGGAAAATAGCGTGTTCTTGTTTTTACGCATCTCAGAGATGGCACATTCCTGGCTCATGTTTTATGCATTTTTATGTTAATGGTTCCGAGTGGACGCTGCACTTACCTATCATAGTTCCAACAATTAAAGCCACCCCACTGAAGAGGCCCAGCCTGAAAGGACACAAAGGATATGATGTAAATATAGTTATAAATGTCACAAACTTGGACTTGTATATAGTAAGGATGCTAATCGTTTTAAAATAATGCAAAGGGTGTTCCGGTTAAGATCAGAAAATGCAGTTTAAAACAAGTAAAATGGAAGATAACTTCGGAAAATTTAATAAAGAATATCAGCAATTGAAAGAAGACTATTTGGGTATAGTTGAATTCAAATATCACATAAACTTAGGAAGTTATATACTTTATAAGGTTGGAAATTCGGACCTAAGCAATATAATACATTTTGCAAGGATATCAAAAATATTTATACATTGTATTTATTATCTATGTACACTGGAAGTAATACTAAAATTTTTCGAATTTCTCTTTTAATATTGTTTTATATTATTATATCAAGTTAATAATAGTTAATACAAATAGGGTAAGAGAAATATTAATGAGGACAAAAATAGATAAATGTATGCATATCGTTAGATAGATGTCAAACCCCGATCTGTAAACTTGTTAATTTTAAGTGAGTAAAGTACAACTTTTAATTAACACCAAGGTGTTAACAATAAATCGAGTGTAAGGCGCGTTTCTGTCTAGGTAAATAGAAAATGTTTACAAAAACACTGAAACAAATACTTATGAAAGCAAGGACTGACAACATTTATTTATAAGTAAGCAGTACAAGTTCAGGCATTGTAATTAAAGAAAACGGTAAACCACTTCTTAGATTGAAGGAAATAATATACAAGAAAAGATTAAATATTTTTCTTTTAAAAGTGCTGAAGGAAATAGTAGTAATTATGGTAAGTTTGCTAGAAAGTTAGTTTAAAAACCTTTTTTTTTTGTATTTTTTTAAATTTGTTAATGTGAAAATCTAAATATTTAATAGGAGTAACAAATGTGGCTTGGTAGAATATTAAATAATATTATTTTGAAGCTTCTTATAAGCTTCTGTTTTTAGTGTTTGGTTAAATCAATATAAAAGACAATAATTACAACTGTGTGTGGTCAAGACGTATAGCGGATGTAAATCAGATTCCATTTCGCCGACTTACCTAGCAATCGATGTGGTTACCATCACTGCAACGCTAAAACCAGTTGGGAATTATAACGTCACAGGGGTGGGAAAAACCTCGCAACTAGGCTCATCGATCTGCCATAAGAAATATATCTAAAGCGGTGCTTCGATTGCTGCTCAGGGGCTGGGCTGTCAGCAATGGAAACTGACGTTCTCATTTCGCAAGACTATGGTTAAATCCTTACCTTCTCTCGAGGTGAACAACGTGGTTCTGCGTTGAGCCATTCCTCTCCAGCGGCTTCCGCATCCCCCCGGTCCCTGATGCGTCGGTCTCTGTCGCTTCGGGCCCTTCTGTCCCAAGAGACCCATTGGCGCACATGGTTGTGCCGTTGCTCGTTGCTTTTGTTGGCACATTATGTCCTGCAGGATCACCGCAATTTCGCAGCATTCGGAGCAAAAAGAATACAAAAAAAAGAAGCAGAAACACATCGGATTAGCATCTGATTAAAAAGTCTGTCATGGTCACACCACAATAAAAACAAAAAACACATAACTTTGGATGTTCACATCACATGAAAATGAACATTTTTTTGTTTTCAATATTGATCTTAAAATATCTGTTCCAAAAAAGAAATCAGACAGAGAGAGCAGAACGGATTAATTTGGATTTGGCTATAAAAAAAAATTACATGTACATATATTTCACAATATCTTTACGACATTTGTAATTTCTAAACTAAATACGCATGGAATTTGATTAATCAAACATACATATATTACACGCAATAAATAATATTATTAATAATATTTTATAAATAAAAAGTAAAAAAAAAAGCAAAAAACACACGTTCGTAGAACACAGGACACAAGAAAAAATTATTAAACACGGAAAATAATTTGGATTATCATTCGATATATTTTTTAAAATTCCCAAATTGATATCTCTGACGAGTATCTCAAGGATTGTGTTCTTTCTCTCGTGAATCATTGTGAATCATTGATAAAAAATATATGAATGGTGCCAGGATACACAAACACACCCACACGCACACACTCGCACACCCACACACCTCTATTATCTGTTGAATTATTTTTGCATGCGGTTTTTTGCAAGCAAAATAGTTGTGATATTTTATCGCGCATGGCATGGACGGATAACAAGTTGCTAAAATTATTTCGCCGCGAATTTCAGCTCTCAGCGAATACGAATATGAAGCGGCCAAACGGAACAGGAACGGTAGGTAGAACGGCGGATAGAACGAAGAGAATCGTAGCGCTGTGGGCGACAAATCGCAGGCAACTGTCCGCCGCCCATTTGGCGGCGGCGTCAAATAGTCCGCACGGCGAGAGCTTTCCGCCGAGCCAGAGCCGAACGCGAGCCGAGGGCGAGCCGAGTGCCTGCCGAGCGACAGCCCGGCGCCAGCCGAAGTGCCAACGAGAGGCTGCCCCCCCGAAGAGAAGTTAGGATGCTGCCAGTGATGGGAAAGGCAACACTTTCGCCCAACTTTACCCTGGCCTTTCTAATTTTACGGTACAAGACCAGCAGGGCGGTACTCTATTCTTACCTTCTATTTATTATAATAACAAATTAAATTTAAATGTTTGAGAATTCTTGGGACTTTCAAATTGCTATTAGTACCTGCAACGGATCTAGGTACACTTTTCCGTACTCTAACCAACACATGCTCTCTCTCTCAGCTCTCTGGCTCAGATTCGCCGTTAGCTTTCGTCGCTTTCGTCTACGTGACAGAGTTTGTGTATGTATAAATGTCCTCCTTCTTCTGACTGATTTATGAAATTTGTGCCGACTGTCGTTTGCTTCTATATTTTCATTATAAGATTGTCAAGGTGAAGGCATCTCGCTCTCTTGCTCTCGCTCTTGGTGGCGCTTTCGCTCGCTCTCTCTCTCGACTTTTCCGGCTATTAATAACTCGAAATAAAAAATGTTAAAAATTGAATTAGTCGGCTAATTCCCCCAGCGACGTCAGAAGGTTCGGGCTTCTGCTGACTCTCGAAACTGCATCCATCCACAAATCGGAAAAATATAGACCCACATATCCCGCAAGGGTTTCGCTCTTCGGGAAACTGCTCTCGCTCTCCGCTCTCAATTAATTGTTTTGTGGCGCATTTCACTCGCCTCAATTGACAAGTATTGGCTGGGGGACTCTGCCCCAGAGCCGGAGCCCCTCTATTAGGTCATGTGCTGCGACTCCCATCTACATACGTCATTGGGTCTTGGCCTCTGTCGCTTCTTCGATATTCTCTCGCCCACGAGGCGTCCGAATTTCATCAGCCCGCCGCCTCTGCCTTGCTTGTACCCAAAAAATGTACATGTGTACACACAATCATGGTTCCAAAGTTTCCCAGCTCTCGCTCACTATTTCCGTTCTCGCTTCCTTGGCTGGACTTGCCCCCAAAAATCGTATATGTAGCGAGAGATAGTGTCGGACAAGTAAGTATCTACGAGCAAAAACATAAATATCATACGTATGCGGGGATTTGGATACACAGGCCCTCACTCGCCGTCACTGCTAAAATAATACAAATAGCACCGAGTCACCGAAAACTTTCACCGAGTGAAGAACAATTCATAATTTTTGAATATTAAAGCTCGGATTTCTATTAAATCAACCAGAGATCTAAAGAGAGGTGTTTATGTTTGGGGGCAACGTTGCGTATACGTGATAAACTCTATATGTTACGTATACGCCACTCTGGATATATTTTACGCTTAAAATAAAGTTAATTGCCCATTTTTTTAAATAACTAATAAAACCACAATTCCTAAGTAAAAATGGGCTTTTAAATTATGTTATAATAATATAATATTAAGAAATTCCTTTATTAAGCCAATCCTAAATTCCTCAGCCCGGCCTCTGCCGGCACACGAAATACGTTCAGTGAAATTGAACTTTTGTGGCTAGTTCCGAGTCGAAGCATTTATTATTGTTATATGCAGAACAATTCATAATATTTGAACATTAAAGCTCGGATTTCTATTAAATCAACTAGAGATCTAAAGATAGGTCTTTATGTTTGGGGGCAACGTTGCGTATACGTGATAAAGTCTATATATTACGTATACGCCACTCTGGATATATTTTACCCTGAAAATAAAGTTAATTTTCCCTTTTTTTAAATAACTAATAAAACCACAATTCCTAAGTAAAAAATGGGTTTTAAAAATATATTATAAAAATAAAATATTAAGAAATTCCTTTATTGAGCGAATCTCAAATTTCTCAGCCCGGCCTCTGCCGGCACACGAAATACGTTCAGTCAAATTGTACTTTTGAGGATAGATCTAGTATTCTTTAGCGATAAATAGCTATTTTGTTACCCATAGCCAATTTTTTCTATTTAATTCTTTGGTGTCTTTGGCACCACTGATCCAGACTGTCATCAAAAACAGTTTGCTGACCAAACTCAACATTCTGCGTGGTGACCATCAAGTATCAACTAGAACAAGTTGAAAATTGTTACGAAAACCCAACTAGAACTCGGAATTATTTGGTCTTATTTACACATATTCCCAGCTTGAGTTACAAGTGCATTTACCCAAAAGCTCTGAGCCATTAGAGTGTAATATATAATATTATTTTTAATGACTTACCGGCAAGTTGTACAGCTCTATTGTTTTGACCGCCACAGTACGTGTATAAATAAATGTTCTACGTCTATACACTGGTACATATATCCCATAAACATAAATAAAGGGGTCCTATGTTAAGCTCTCTCTCTCTCGTCTTTTTCCTCAATGTATATTTTCTGTCATAAAAGTCACGCGGCCCCTGAACATTCGCTATTCTGTATATTGTGTCTAGTTTTTCTGACGAAGGGGCGTGGCAGACATCGGGCACTTTACTTAGCGATCTTAATCATTCTAAGCCAACAAATATGCCAAGCAAAAGTAAACAAATAAGCGGCAAAACGATCGCAATAATACTAGAAAGTTACCACTTAACAGGGTTCGCTAGATCATGTTACTTAATAGTATACTTAATGATATCATTCATACAAGTTTTGTTATTATTACTAGTTCATTGTTAGATATGTGCTGGAACAGTCATATATCAAGGTACTTTCACTTTCATTCTGGCTCTAAGAGGTTAAGAAACTTATTATTACTTTTATGGGAAAATAAAATAAAAAATAAAGCCAAACAGATTTTGGTGAGTTTTAGGAATATGTACTACTTAATATTAGTTTTATTTATATCATATAGCTGTTATAGGTAAAGTAATACAAAAATAAACACAACTTCGTTATTTTTTTAACATAAAAGATTATACCATTAGATATAGGTATTTTATCAAAATATAAGCTCATTTATTCTATAAGAAAATCTATGGAAAAACCTCTGTGCTTTTTATACCATCAGCAATGTTCCTTTTCATTAGACGATAAACCCCATCTAAATTCCAACATAATCGGCTTTTTTACAAGTTTCTCCCTGTGTACCAGTGTATCCCGTTGCCCCCCCGCTTCCCCCGCTGCCACCCAACTCCAGTGACGCAAAGAAGTCGCTGCCTGCCAGCGCCACTAAATGAAAATGAGTAATAATCACGCGCTACATAGCGCGGAATTTCTGGGCCCCTCGCCCTCCCGATTATCTCTGCTCTCGATTTTGCTCGGCGAATACTTGGCTATTTCTTGCAAATGAAAATTTTAAATATGCCAAGCTCAACGGAGGGGCGGGAGGGGGTGCATCTTAATTGGCAGGCGTCCAAATCAAAATCATTTTGTTGGTAAATATTTTCAGGTTTCAGTTAATTTTGTTGTTTTTTCTTTTATATCTGAATTGAAAGGCGAGTAGTGCCCGTATGGCATCGATTCCCAAATAATTAATTCAGGCGGTGCGAATAATTGAATCAGGCTCAAAGCCAAATTATCAGGGAAGCCCCTTGATTCATGGGAAATTAATAAAAAAAAATATATATGCAAAATATATATTAATTTAACATGTCCATTACCTATTTATATCGAAATTAGCAACCACTTTATAGTAAATATAGTAGTGGATCTCCCTCCCCCTCGATCATCTCTTTCATTAAATTTATTGCGCTATTGCCGAAATTTAATTTCACATTATTTGTTTATTATTTAGCCTTCGTTGGCTGTTAATTAAGAGGCGCATGGTACTGCCCATCTGCCGTGCTTGTGTCGCCAATTTCGCATGTGCTAATTACTTGAAAATTCTGCTGCTGCTGCGGCGGATTGGTTGGATTGATTGATCAACTGTTGGATCGATTGTCCCGCCGCTGTCTCACCTTTGACCAACACGGAGTCCAATAAATTAAGGAACTTGGTCACAAGTGTTTGCTTAACCCTCGACTGACACGCGAGCCCCGCTGCGTGCCCGAAATAAAACCACACGCCACTTGGCTTAACTGATTTGTTCGGTTTGTGCTTCGAACTCGAGTCCCGAGTCCCGAGTCCCGAGTCCCGAGTCCCGAGGAACCCGTCAAAAGTGTCAATGGCCCTGTCTCAGTCCTAAGTCCCAGCCCCTCCGAAAAACGCTCAATTCGGTCGCCCACTTGTCATAACCAGATCAGCAGTTTATGCGGCGGCCCAGACTCGAGAACTAGCTTTCTTTTAGTTTCATTTAATCGAGGGCATAGGCGTGATATGTTAATTATAGAACCCGTCTTAACACCTTCGTTGGTCTACCGCAGTCGTGGGGCTGATAAGTCAGGTGTGAACCAGTTAAAGTCTAATTGAAACTTAATCTGTGACTTAATCGCTGATTGTTTGGCGGCGAAGCCATTTACTTAAGCGGTTAAATACCGGCTACGGGCAGATTTTCTATCGGTTGGGAAATGGATATAGATAAATCTTAAATACGGGGTATTTATATGTCATAGATACTATAATTTTGTTACATGGATTGTATTCTTTTGAGTATTAAAATATTCTTAATAAGATGATTATTAATTTAATACTACATAAGCATACAAATAATACTAATCTGCACCAAATGATGAGAGTAATCACTAACGTGAAAAACAAAATAGCACAACATTTAAGCTATTTATGTCCGTGTAAAATAATACTGGAAAATACACAATTGGGACTATAGAGTATAAAAACTGTACTACTAATAATACATTTAATATTATTAAGTATTAAATCTATACTAAACTTGTTATGCTGGTTGAGGTATACATACTTGTATATATTAAATTAAAACTCTTGGTGTATATAGTATGTTGCTTTATATTTTGTTTTCAGTATTAGCAAGGATATTTTTATTCGAATTCGTTATGTGTATCAGTGTTCGTGATATCCTGCTGCGCATGAATGTCTGAATTCTCTTATGAAATTCTGTGTTATTTCAATATGTCTTGTGCTCCATTTGCGTCAGACAACAGGCCCACCTCAGCCCCTCAGATCTCGCTTTATTGGATGCTGTCGAAATGTAGTCTAAATTGAAATGTATCGTTTGTCGTTTAACATCGCTGCTCGCCTCTCCTCGCCATCTATGGATTTTGTTAATTGAGATCCCGCAATGCAATCGAGGAGGGGGTCTAATGGGGGGCGGAGACATGGGCTGGGGGCGTTGGAAGCACGACAAAGTCAATGTCAAGGCGACCCGTGCATACTGGAAAGCAAGTGGGAAGCGTGAAGGCGTGTCGCCATCTTGTAATGTCAAATAAATGAAAATGCAAAAGGGAAAGAAAGGGAAAATATTATGACATGTACGAGGGGGGTCTCGAGAGAAATCAATTTAGAATTCTGCCCCAGAATTCAACTAAAAGGTGTCTAGAACTATGCCACTAAATGATGCTTCGGTTGAATGTAAACATTGTGTGCACACTGTGTGCGTGTGTCGGCAGAGGATGGGTTAAGAAATTTGAGCTTGTGTGCAGTGTTAAAAAAATAAAAGCTTAATAGTTCTATAGCTGAATCATAAATTAGAGCTTAAAGTAAGTTCCAAAGAGTTTCAAATGGTTATCCTTTGACTTTTTTACATATTTTATTTATTTTTTCAACGTCAGCATGTCATTGTTATTATTGTAAGTTCCAGTTCTTTACATTCTTGGTCACAGTATGTGTGGGTGACATTAGGGAGATATTTGTTTGCCACCAATGACCTTGACCAGGCTTTGCCAAGGTCACAAACAAGAGCCTGACCGTCTCAGCCACCCCATAAAAATAACCGTTTAGGGAAATATGTTGCGTAATTCTTTGTATGTACTTTTTACATTCTTAAATACTTAATGCTTACGAATAAGCTAAAGAATTGAATTAAATTTCCTGTAATTTCCTTAAACTAATTAAAAATAAGAAACTTTTCAATTTTGAAAACCTTATAAGGATTAGAAGAGGAGATCTTATATGGATTAGAGATCTCTAGGATCTAATATTGCAGGCTTAAATTATCATTGATAACGAAAGAAATTAGTATGAAGAATAAATATTCATAAATTAAGGGGAAAGTAGACTAAATTAAAATACCCTGGAAGGGTTTATTAATCAACATCACATTTTGTCGTGGGTTCGAGCCCTGTTCGACTGAGTAAGTAATTGATTGCCCTCCAGATCTCTTTGCACCCTGCTAAGTAACATTATTAAGTTTAAGCTGCACAAAACGATAAATATAAAGCCGTGTCTTAGTTTTTTGTCTTTCCTGCTCAGTTATTTATAACTAGAATCCCCCTCAAAGCCGGGATCATGTGCATTTTTGCTTTCTTTTTTTCATTTTCTACGGCCCTCGGTAGGTATTGTGTCGCTGTTGCCTTTTTTGCTGGCATTTCAATTTAACTCAATTGATTTTTATTCGACTCGTGACGGCGGCGACGACGCGACGTCGCTGCCGGCGCTGATGATGACGCTAATGATCAGACGTTATAATTACAAAGCGATAAATTCATTTGGACGACTCGGGACTTTCAACGAGAACCGAGACTGAGCAAATTGGAAAAGTTCGTTTGTGCAAGGAAATGACATAATATATAAATATTTACATTGAACGAAATACCTTCTCTCAATTATATTCGGATTATGGGCATGTTTATTAACTTTACCCGAAACTCTTTGACTTCGTAAGAACTTGAACTAAGGATATTGACTTGATATAACTCGAATATGTTACAAAATAACGGATTTATGCTGAATTTTTTTCTTGGTTCAATCTTGAATTATTGTTATTTATTTTTAAATAAAGTTTAACTGTTCCCATGGTTTTTCTATCAGTGCAGGCGATATACGTAAATATGCAAATATATAAATCCGGACACCGTCAATGGATTGGGAAATAGGATTGGCTTCTTAAAATATCATTAAACAGCTGCAGTCTAAAACACGGTCCTGCTTTCGTTTCTATCTTTGCTTTGTATGTTATGGCCTGGTCCACACAGCCTGCCCTCGATCCCGTTATCTTTTATGCATGGTGGCAACCTCGGCACATGTCCAACTGGGAATCCAACTGGAAATAGCGGCGGCCGAAAAAGTTTTGTCCCTCTCATGCAAGCGTAATGCCTGAGAATGGTTGAGACCCAAGAATTGGTTTCTCAAGCTGTTGCCAGGAGGTCTCCGTGGGTGAAAAACAACACCAGACAGATGGAAAATATGAGAGAGAGAGAAGGGAGGAGATAGGGAGAAAGAGAGAGCCCCTGCAAGGCATTGAACTCATTTTTCTTCCAGCTCGAAGCCCCATTCAATTATTTGTGAGCCCAGCAAGGACACGCACGCAGGAGAGAGGGAAAAACAAGTATACAAACGAGCATGAAACTTCTGCTCGTGGATGGGCTATGAATTTTAGAGGCTCGTCGTTTTTCCCTCGCACTGTAAACGCTTTTCATACTTTTCCCTGCCTGCCACGACTTTAAGTATTCCGTATGCCACATGAGTTCAAAACTTTCCCAAAAGTGCTCCTAGCAAGAGGTAAGTGAAAATTAAATATGCAGGCGCATTCATTTTATAAATTATTTGTGTAGCGACTGCAACTGTAACTAAGCTAAGCTGGAAGTTGTAATTAGTTTTAGGATTTGCTGAAACGTGGCAGCTCTATTTGCTTGGCAAAAAGTCTTCTGAATCTTTGGCAACACTATTTACTTGGCAAAAAGTCTTCTTAATTTCTGGAAAATTTACTCGGGTAAAATATGTTTTTGGAAATGGTTTGCGGCTTTAAACTCTTTTTTAGTTTAAGTTATCTAAACAAATTACAAAAGTAAGTTTGGAATCTGTTATCTAATGAAATTTTAAAAGTTTTATGTAAATACTAGTTTTAATGGAACCCAAGTGCCTAGTTTGTTTTTCATAAATGTTATTGGACCTATGAGTACTTATCTATCGAACTTTTATGAGTTTAACGTGCCTTTTATGCTTGCTAAGAATATGAAGCTTCCATCAATCTCGTTTTATTTCAACAAAGTCCTAAAAAATCAATTTATTTTGGATTCAATTAGAAGCGCATTTATGATTCTGCGAGGGAAGTCTTGCTGCTTTTTCCCATCAAAAAAATATGTTGGTGTGAAATCCTTATAGGCCACCGACGGCGACGGCTGCTACTGACACACACGTGTCTCCTCTGTATCCTCGGGTCACGCCCCTCGCTCGGGCGGGCCGGTGGGCGGTGACCACCTGTTTTTATGGCACACACCCCACTGAGGAGGACTTACGCAATGGAAGCCGGCTCCCGGTGACGTTGTCAGCTGCTCATTTGCGCCATACATACACACACTTTTGTGTGGGTATTTATGTGCAGGATGTGCGTGCGTGGGCGAGAGTCTGGGCCAAAAATAGCTGAGGCTGAGCGAAGTATATATGTATGTATATGTTATGTTATGTTATGTTACGCTATCCCGACTTCCTCCCGACAATACCGGTATTCTGCTCGGGTAAAAAAGCTCGTTTTTGGCTCTAACGCCTGCGCCGTTGGCCGTGTCCTTGGCAGGACATATCGCTGCCGCTACTGCTGCTGCTGGTGATAACAGAGCGCTCTCGCTGGCTGCGTTATCGCCGCGCACTTTCACTAGCCGCGTGTATCCTGTTAGATGTCCTGCTGCTGCGACTGCTGAGCGCCGCATCAGCGACGTAAAAGTTTCGCAGCGACGGAACAATTCCACCCCCAAAATGGGGCAGCAGCATGGCTCAAAGGGTGGCGACACCCACTCTGGGCACGGGCGAATGACAAAGCCAAGGACAATGCGTGAGGACAATGGTGAACTCCTTAGCCCTGGTCCGCAATTTGCGAAATGGCAGAGGCGGGCAAGCCCCAAATTCGGAATGAAATAAGCCAAGTGCTTGCTTAACCCTTGGTAAAAACAAAAAGGGAGGAGCACTGTAGTTAATTGGTACTCCAAAATCCATGTAAGAATTAAGTTAAAACTATTTAAGCTTAAGAACATTTCGAACTTTTGAAGCACATAGTTTTTGAAAATAAAAACTACTGTCACCTGGCGTTGCTAAATCCTTTTGGTATGTTTATCTTCTGTCAGTCATTGCTTTGGTAATTATTTGTAAATAAATATTAAATTTCGAAACATGGAACTTTGGCCAGGACCTTCTAAACTTTGAAATACTCTCTAAGAGCCTAAAATGCGCATTATCTACACCCAAAAAAAAGTATCATAGAACCTATACGATTGTTACATGAATTCTATACTCTTGAGTATGAAAAATGTCTTAATAAGATGCTTATCAATTTAATACTACGAAAGTATACATTTTATACTCATCTGCACCAATATTTCATAATAATCACTAACGCGACAAACAGAAAAGCACTAAATTCCAGCTAACGCGATATGTTATCGAATTTTCGATGTAGGTTCCCATAAAAAAAATACTCGAAAATACACAATTGAAACTATAGAGTATACATTTGATAGTTTAAAGTATAAAATGTATACTAAACTCGTTATACTGCTTGAGTATACTTTTAAGACAACGCGTAGAAACGTTAAACTCTTGTTTTTTTTTTGGGTGTAGCATCTCTCTAAGGCAATGACGTAGTAGGCCTTTGGTGATTTGTTTTAGCTAAAAATATAAACACTTTTTACGACTTGCAGCAGTATATTTCCAAATTAGTGAAAACCTATAGTCTTATTGTCTTATTTATTTATTTATTTACTTTTGCACATACGTGCAACTCTTAGGGAGGTTGGGGAGGAACAAACACACACTCGTCATATTGCACAAGCGAGGCGAACAGAACCTCAGATCCGAGGGAAACCACCGGGCGACATCTCTCCCTAAGTGTGATTAATGACAGCAGCTCTGAATTGTTAGCTAAATGCATCAGATCATCACCGCAAACTATTTTTGGACTTGCACAATAAACAGGCAATTGCAGTTCGCTCCCTTGCAGAGGGTATTATAATTTTAGTCAGAGGTTTGCAACGCAGTGATATTTTTTATAGATTTCAGTAAGGCATTAATGGGATTAATGTTTTCCTTGGAAATTATTACTTAGGGACAAGCGATCTTGAATGAAGAATTAAAAGATTAAATTATCCTTTGTATTTGTTAATTGTAAGTAATATTTTATAATGAATGGGATATTCTGTAAATTAAATGTAAATTCCCAGCTACTAGCTTCTTGCAGATTTAATACCTTTTGTCTAGCTTAAATTAACAAATACAATAGAAGCACTCGACTCAAAGCTAAGTTAACTGGCAAGCTGCGAGGCCACCTTCCACCCCTCGGTGTTGCCTTGACTTTGCCCTTGACTGGGTTGACTGCAGCTTTTGGCCTGCCTGACGACTTCCGGCCCAGCTTCGGCTAGGCTCCTCCCAAGCGTGCGAGCATACATAATTATGGCCGGTGGCCACCGGCAGCGCCCAAAAATAGACAACGCTTGAGACCCAGCATAATCGGAAAGAATACCAGGTGCGAGCATGCTTACATGTATCTGTGTCTACAAACAGGTTGGGTTGGGGTACAGTCGGCACGCGCTGATAAGCGGGCCTGCGGCAGCCCTTAACGATTGCGTAACTGACAAGGCAACTCTGGGCGAGCAGACAGTCGTAAAATGGCTTTTAGGGACAATAACGTAGACAGGAACCTCAAATGAAAATGAAATGGAAACGAAGCGAAGGGCAACGGCAGCCAAACTAGGAATATAATCAGTAATTGGTCATATCTATCTAGTTCACCGGCTTAGATATGACACAAGGCAATGCTAGAGATTTGGCCAATACGAATATCGAAATTAAAGTCATTTAAAATTAATTCCTTTTACATTTCTTCATATATACTTTTTGAAATTATTAGTTATATATAAAATAAGTTATCAATAAAATATAACATTTTCTTTTAATTCAACCCACAAAGCTTTGGAAACCGGGTATCTCAGAGTCGGGAAATCTTAACTTTTTTATTAAATTTTTAAAATTATTAGGAAATTGCTTTTGGCTTCTTTTTTAGGGTACAACTAACATACGGTCCCTCCAGGAGCGGAAATGGAATTTGCAGCATGGTTGGGCACCAAAATTCAAGGTCGGAGCCTTGACTGCCAGACAGAATATGCGAGTAAAGCAGAACAAAAGTCAAAAGCCGTCCAAGCCGGCACGTGTATGTATGGGTTCTGATAATCCTTAGCGTTCCGGTGTTTGTTACCTAAAATGTGTATGTTTTGTTTTTCTATCACTGAGCGAGCGGTATTTTAAGTCCTAGCGGAAAGAGTTCTAGGAGAGAATTATTTTGAATGTTATTTTTGGGCTTTTGGAGGGCGTGTGTGCCACAGTTGCAATGTTTGTGTTGTCATTTTTTTTTTAAC
The DNA here is from genome assembly GCA_008042795.1 of Drosophila asahinai. NCBI lineage: Eukaryota > Metazoa > Arthropoda > Insecta > Diptera > Drosophilidae > Drosophila > Drosophila asahinai. The sequence goes on from VNJZ01012068.1 coordinate 23,709, forward strand.
CTGGTTTTTTAAAGTCTGGCTGGAACAGCTGTTCTGCTGCAGCTCCCACGCACATGCATATACCCCACATAATCACCCATTCATACACACACTCACACACACCACACACGCACATGGGAAACCGTTCGCCGGCCCGTAATTAACCGTTATTCCTCATGCGCATGCGTCCTCTGTCACACACTAATTTCACATGAAAAAAAATATCTCGGTCCAGGCAAAAAAGGGAAGAAAAAAAACGCGAACACACGGCATCACATGCAATTGTTTGCGCCGTCATTTAGCACAGCGAGATATGATATGGAAATATAATTCGGATAATCACCACTAATAATGCAAATCGAACGAGCGTCGAACAGAAAAAAATAAGGAGAGCAGAGCAGAAGCGTTAACTCACCGTTGGCGTGAATATGATTTGTGTTGTTTGGTTGGACATGCTGATACATGACTTGCTACAGTGCGCCAATGTCGTCACTTTCATGTCACTTTAAACACTGCGAGAGAATGAAAGCGTCGGCCCCAAGCTCTGCGTATTTATAAGGCGCCGGGAATCGAAATCGAAATCGGAATGGCAATCGCAATCGGATTCTCTGCAGTCGCTGCGCTGCTCAGTCGCTGCCGTGGTCGCAGCCGGCGTTTTCCCAGTATTATTTTTTTTTTGTCGTGCTGCTCCTTTTGCGCAGAGCTTTCGGCTCTGCCGGCTAGAAAGAGAGTCCGGAGCTTATAGTGGGAGGGAGGCAGATATGGTTGAAAGGAAGTAAGGTGGTAGGCTTGTGACGTATGCATGTACAGTGGCTCACAGTCTATTTACCTTAAGCAGAGCCCCATTTTAAGCTTTAACACTGTACAACCCGGATGGGAACGTGCTTTTCAGGTCGCAGGACTTTTGGTGAGTGGCGCCAGACGAGCTAATCGTCGCGAGTCATTGTCAGTGCTACAAAATCAAAACCTACTATCAGAAATCGGCTGTTCTTCTGTGGAGCCGGAAAGTATTTGACAGGGTATCCTTTTCAAAGTTAGCACTCACACTTACACGATAGAAAACCAATTTTCTTAGCCGGGACTTTATCTGGCCGCGACATTTTGACAGAATGGGTAGAAACCCGCTCTTTAGGCTTATTTTCGAAGAAAGTTTTTAAAGAAAGTCTCTTCTCGATTGTAACTATTGTATCTGCGGAAATAAACACGGTCGCAGCTTAAAAGAAATTAAGAATTTCAATAAGATCATTCATTGTTAAAAGTCAGAGACTTTGGGGTTTTCAATAGAACGTTTTGAAAAGGTTTCAAAATATGACGATTTAAAAAAATCAAAATCATTGATAGTATTGACTGTTTTCCAGCTCTACTGATAGCGATACACACGCTCAGTCGAGTCTGCTCGATCCTTATTTATTTATTTTGTTTCCCTTATTTATTTTTTTATTTAAACTTTGCTGACTTTGGACAATTGTGGCAGTAGTTCCAAACAGCGCAATCCTCTTTGAATTGATATTTTTAAAGATAGGATTTCAACTCCCTATGCTTCGAATCAAGCTGACTTTGGACAATTGTGGCAGTAGTTCCAAACAGCGCATTCCTCTTTGAATTGATATTTTTAAAGATAGGATTTAAACTCCCTATGCTTCGAATCAAGTTAAAATGTCCAGAAGTATCGAAAAGGGTCAGATTTTTTTTATAAACTGACTGCTAATGAATGCGTCGTCACCGTTTGCGGCTATGGAACCTCGCTGGCCCGCTGGAGCAATAACTCCGCGAACCGTGCAACATCTTCGGATGCAACTGCGAGGGCGGCTGTCGTCGTGGCAACTACGGCCAGAGGTTCATGAGGTCGCGGCATAACCTTAATGCTGGTCGAAACGGTGGACTACACCTACAGCAATTTGCTTACTTTTTTCACAAAAAGTGCTAAAGTCTTCAGAGCTAAAGAATTTAGCCCTTTTTGTGAAAAAAGTAAGCTTATTACTGTATTTGAATATTTTATTTTAACAAATTACTGTATTTAAATTTTTTTTAAACAAATTATATGCATTTAGTGTAATTTTTGACCAAGAAAATGTAATTCTTTCAGTTCCGATCAGTTTTAATTTTTATATCAAGGATTGTTATCGTAATAAAATCATGTAACTTGAAATTAGCTACTAATATGTTTCGAATTGAGTGAAATTATCTTTAGAGATCCAGGTATTGAGTAGGCTCGAGCGTCTTAACTTCACTACCTTTCTCCAAGCAAAATGTACACATTGGCTCTGACGGGGAACCCCCTTGCACACACATTCGTACAATGTGAGTTTAAAACAAAAACATAAACTTCACTTAACACATGAAAGAATACGCATTTTTCTGAAATCGTGTTCCGTACTGAGCTGCAAAAAATCTATTACAAACTAGTAAATTATTTGTAATTTATATTATACATTTTCGAGTTATCATTTTTCTCGCAAAATATGGCAACTCCAGTGTGCGTGAGCGATTTGGTGATGTGACCGATTAAAGTGTGGCCAGCTGCCGTGGAGCAGAATATCCGCACTTCTTGTGGTGAATTTCAGCACCATGAACGGAACATCTGGCCATTATTTTCGCAAGACGCCGAAATATGTATAGAAACTTGGGAAATAGGATGTCATGAATGAAAGCCCTATAACTTGCGTGACACATCCCCGACAAGGCGGAAAGGAACTCAGAAACCAAGCAGCCCGCTGGTAGAACGGAGTGTGAAGTGTCAAAGGCCCACCTGGTAGAGCAATACAGTATTCTGTCCGAAATGGCTGAGTTTGTGGTAATAGATGGATCCTATCTGGAGGGCGGCGGACAGGCGCTGCGCAACGCATTGAGCCTCAGCTGCATCCTGGGTAAGCCCGTACGCGTGGAGAAGATCAGAGCGAACCGCCCCAAGCCGGGACTCTCGCACCAGCATTTGCACGGCGTGAATCTGCTCCGGGACATAGCCAATGCGAGTGTCGTTGGCAACAAGCTGTTCGCCACCGAACTGGAGTTCATCCCGCAAACCATAAAGGGAGGTAAATACCGTGTGATGACCCAGACGGCGGCCAGCGTTGCTCTGATATATCAGATGGCCCTGCCCGTCCTGCTCTACGCCAGCGGACCCTCGACCGTCGACGCCACTGGGGGGACAAACGTATCATTCGCTCCGCAGGCGGAGTACATGCAGGAGGTGATGCTACCGAATCTCACACGCTTCGGCACCGGCTTTGACATGAAAGTGTTGAACCACGGCTTCTTTCCGCGCGGCAACGGACGCTGTACTTTGGACGTGGAGCCAGTGACTCAACTAAAGGCTGGCCAGTTCTTAAGTTTCGGCAAGCTGGACACTATCGGCGGCATCGCCCTCTGCGCCGGACTGCCCATGAGCGTTGCCCTGGACATGCAGCAGACGGCACGCCGCGAGATCCATCGTCTGTGGCCGAACCAGCGGTGCGTCATCCACCCGATGAAGCTCACCGAAGATGTGACATCCAGCAATGGGGCAGGCATCCTGTTGACTGCCCACACTACAACGGGCTGTGTCCTGGGATCGGCCACGGTCGGCGAGAAGCCGATAAACGGGCATCTGCTCGGTTCGAACGCCGCCTGCAAGCTGACCGATTACGTGCGCAAGGAGGTCTGCGTGGACCCATACATGCAGGACCAGCTCATCATCTACATGGCTCTGGCCGCCGGCTGCTCGCAGATGCTCACTGGTCCGTTGACCAAGCACACACGCACCGCCATGTACGTGGCCGAGAAACTAACGAAGGTCAGGTTCGTGGTGACGGAGGAGGACTCCGGCCATACACTGATCGCCTGCGAGGGCATGGGATACCGCAACGAATGGCTTTAACAATCGATCTTTATTTTCACGTTTGCCTAAATTATTGTTTACGTTTATAAAAGAATAAAGCGCGTTGCTACAGACGACGGAAAATGGCCAGAAAGTGATCGCCTTTGTTGCGCACCACCTTGGCGCCCTCCTCACTGCTCTGGTAGAGCTTCGGGGTGATGGGATCGGCTTTCTGTGGATTTCATAAGAGAGATTTCCATGATTCGGGGCTGCTGGCTAGCTTAGTTAGGATTACGTACCTCCTCCTGGTCGGGAAGACGCTCGTAAAGCGGATGCTGCTCCATATGCGCCACAATCCAGTTATGCAGGTCCTCCACGTCCGTCATGGTGTAAACGAGGCCCTGGAAGATAAAGATGGCTTCATCAGTTGGTCAACACAAGCCTGTGTTTATTCTATGGACTCACGCCCTTCTTAAGCACGTAGGCGTACTCGGAGAGCAGGGCCTGGTTGATGATGCGCCACTTGTGCTTGGCGCGCTTGAAATGCGGATCCGGGTACAGGAAGAACATCTTCTCCAGCTGGCCCTTGGCGAAGTAGTTGGGCAGATACTTCATGGCATTGGTGCGGATGCAGGCGATGTTCTGGTAGGCGCCTGACTCGCCACTCTTGTGCCGCAGAGCCGTGATCCGGTCCACCACGTAGTCCGAAACCTTGACGCGGATTTCCATGCCGATGGCTAGCTTGTCGGGGAACATTTCGCCCAGGGTGACCAGGAAGCCGCCGTAGCCGCAGCCGATGTCTGCGAAGCTCACTTGCTGGCCCTCCTGAATGCTCGGGTAAAGGGAACGCCAGTCCACATCCTGTGGGCGGGCGGGGCTGCGTAATCGGGTGGGAATTAAGCGGGTCAGTAACTCCTCCATGGCATCAGATTCACTTACTAGTCGAAGCTGTGGTCCGCAATTGGATTCGAGTGGGCTCGCTGGCGGTAGTAGCGCTTCTGGGGCAGTCCGGTCACCGCCGAGGTGCAGGTCAGCACCTTCTGCTCCCGGTTGCGATCCCTCTCCTGGGTCTGTTCACCGGTGGTCCCCATAATTCAAGCAACTGCGGCTGCTCTTCGAAGGAAAACAGAATGAGTGAGCGAGATGGAGCAAGCACGTTGGCACAATAGGGCAGACACTATCGGTTGATTGCCAACAATCGTAGGGTTAAACGATACGATATTTATTGTTAATTGAATTATTATCAGTCTCCGTAAACAAAATAAAGTCAAATCTAGCAAGATAATGAAATAAGATTCCTATTATCGCAAAATATTTATAATCTAAGAAATAACTAAATAAGTGCGGTCACAGGGAATGCGCGCTCGGTTCGAACAAGTCTGGCAACGCCGCTTAGCTGTAAACAAGCAAACTTTCAACGCAAGTTTCATGCAAAATTAAAGCGCTTGGCCCGGCGGAGTAGAGGCGGTGAAACAACATAATATTTTGAATATGTAAGTAACACTACGTACTCCAGACACCGTTATATGTATGTTCATTCATGTGTGCATGTGCAGCGCACGCATACGCGCGATTCGAGCTCCTTCCAGTGGAATGGAATGTGTGGGCCGGCGGCAGAGGACCTTCTGTCCCCCTCGCTCACTCTGCACATCTCTTGAATACAGTAGAAGGCGTAATTATAGTTTCTCATAATATATTGTGAATGTCCTTATTATTTTTTCCACTTATGTAGCTCAGTCTCAACAGACGCGTCGATTGAAGCATGTCTGTTTTCAATGAAATTGATTAGTTTAATTTAGTTTATTTTAACATAAAATTAACAATTTGTCAACACTGCTGGAATGTAAACAATGTGCGTACAGCAGAGCGTCGGCAGAGAAATTTGCAGACTCGCGATTCGCGGCCGTGGGGAACACTACTTTAAGAAATAACATCTTCGGACACTATTTTATCCAATTAAGGATTACAGTTTGGATTTCATTAAAATCAGACGACTATATCTTTCATCTGCGTCAGGAACGACCTAGCCCAGTACATTGATATAAAAATTCGGTTATAGCTTCAAGCGTATAACAACGTAACAACGTAGACCTGTCGAAGCTACATAGTTCCGTTCAAGTGTTAATCTTAATTTTGTGGTTTACGATCCATAAACCTTTTGTTTTTATTGTAAATAAAGTTCTCAGCTAAATGGGGAGGAAGTGGTTGAAAAATAGAATTCCCTCAAATCTGATAAGCAGTCTGTAAGTTTCTTTTAACAATTTGAATATTTTGAGCCATATTCTCAGTGTGATTGACATGTGTCATTACCATTAAACGGACATGTCTTAGGACAGTGTTTTAGATAAGGTGTGCGATATAATACTAGAGGATTGAAAAAAAGATATGTAGATGCCGATGCCCTTTAAATTGTATACTGATTGTATATGTATTATTTAGGACCCAACACTGACGTGACTGCTATAGGCTCCACCATATCTGTCGCACACTTATCAACAAGTTTTTAATGGCGTGCTGAAAGAACGGGCCTTTTCTATTTAATTATGAAAGAAGTATGTAACTGCGAATTGGGAACAAGTGTTATTAGTTACTCGCGGCGGGGTGAAACCACAGCGGAAGCCACAAAGAGACGTGCTGGGTATTAATCGTTCTAGTTTCGGTGTTCGGTGTTTCGGTGATGCAATTTAACCGGCACCGGTTCTGTACAGTTCTTAGTGGCAACAGGTGGATCGGATGAATTGGCTTGGATTGGATTATAGTCTGTAACTCCGCGAAGGTTAAGTTACGTGCGCCGTTTGTTACTCTCTTTATTATTATTATTTTAACTGCTGGCCGTTCCAAATTAAAACCGGTGCTGGTGGGGTGAAAGGCGTGGCCGGTGTAAAGGAGGTGGAAGAGATTGCTTGGAATTGGAAGTGAAGTGCGACGGCGGCAAGGTCGCGACGTTTTCGTTAGTAAAAAATACACGTTCACACACGCACACACACCTGGTCGAGTAATGCGTACAGCTGTGGTCACGACAGTAGATCCAAGTAGAAGAGTATTCAAAAATTTTAATTCTGTATGTGAATATGATCGTGTTTCTATTAAAATATTTTTTTTTTTAATTCAAAGTCTTCCCAAGTGTTTTATTAATTATTCACTCTGTAACAACTTTTCACAGCTTATCCATTGTTTAATGAAATTAGATCAGGGATAGGGACCAAGACCAAAAAAGAAACCCCTAAAATCATGAATAATCAGGGAGAACATGCGAGCAAGGCAAAAACGAAGCCAATTACAATAGCATGTAAGTTTGGTTTTTGTAAGCCTTAACCTAGAAGTGCATGTTTAGTTGTTGTACTAAAATAAAAGCATATACAGAATGCAAGCATACATGCTATTTGTATATTGTGCATTTTAGATGTAGCCTAGACTTTGAGTGCTTCTATCTCGACCCTCGACTGTGCGCGCACACTTGTACCCGACGGGACTGGAGGCCCGAGCTTCCAGCGCCATACGCGGTTCGTTGTTCACTCGGGACAGACGTGGTCTCTCTCTCGCTCCACCACGTTTGGTTCTTGGTCTCTGTGGCTTGGCAGCTGTGACTTGTATCTCGCATCAGACCTGTTGCACGCTCTCTTTTTGTCGCATCCGTTCCCTTGCGCTTCCAGTTGTTTTGTTTTTGTTATTGTTCCAGCTGGTGAGAGTGGTGAGTGGAAGAAGAGGCAGAGTTTGCAAATAAACAAAGATGCGCCTGTTGCGATTAACAGCCTCTCTCATCTCCAAAACGTTTAATAACACGGAATTTCCAATCGGATGAATCAGCCAGCCAGCTAGAGCCACAAGGCCACTTGAGGCAAAAGTTAAAACAAATAATTAGAGCACGTACAAATAACTAACTGATAAGGCGCTCAAGTGCATTGATTGATGATTCGGAAGTGGAAAGTAGCAAAGCTTCAAATTTAAACTGTGAATTTAAAATTTTAGGTGGCAACCCTGCCTGCGATTTACTCTAAACTCGGCCCACGCAAAAATTTGCATCAGGAACGTTCTACGGATACTGCAGCATAGACCGAGGTAACATAAACACGCATTTCCCCACCGCTCGCAACACGGCAAAGGGAAAATTTCTAAAAAATTCTAAAAACTGTTTTCGAAACAGTCAACCTGTGAAAATACTCAGCGCACAGTGGTATCAAGTCCATTTGCACAACCGAAACATACACACAATGGGATCCATCAATTGCAAGGAGTACAAAACCACGGGCAGCACCCCCAAAAAGGAGAAAACCCCAGGTAATTATACATGTGTCTCCATTTGAGAAGTTAACGAAACCCATTTCTATATTGAGTTATTTACTAAGAGTTTAAGTTAAAAGTTGCTAGTTATAAGTTGTGCTATAGTACAAGTGGCTTTGAATTTTAATTAAATTGCAATGGTCGGCTCTCTTTAACCTTGAACTTTTTCACACGTGCCCACGTCCCTGGTTTTTACCAATTTAATTTTGGTCAAGTTTCTGGGAACTCGATTTTCCAAGAAATTGGAACAAAAATTGAAATACATACATATTTACATGCATACATAGGTAAATACATATAGTGTTACAAGGAAAAATGTGATTCTTTTGAAAATTGTGTATCTATACCAAGTGTACATACATATTAATCCTGGGAAACTCTCCATATAAAGCCTGTATTCAAGCCAATTTATAGAAAAACTTGTGAAAGTTGTGTTTTAGTAGTTGGAGCCTGTATTTCTATAGAAATTGTATGTAAATATTATATATATTATTTATATAATAAACGTTATCCAAGATATAAGTTTACTAAAGAAGAAAGTTGCTGAATCATTGCAGCAAGTGTTACCAGGTGTTGCTCAACATATTCAGGACTTCAGCACTTCGACATGTTAGATTCAACCGCTTGGGTAACGGGTATTTCACAGACAAGCGCACTCGACGATAGCTTTCTTACTTGCTTTTTTTAAATTATTTTTTTTTCTTCGAAAAAATACAAAAAAAACTAACTAAATTCGAAATACAATTTGTATTGTGATGCCATAGGTTCAACATCCATTGTGAATTAGTTTTATAAACTTGTCCATTCCATTTTATGGGATTAAAAATCCCCAATAATTATGTGGCACCCCTGATATAGTAAAGCGTTGAACGCTCCTTTCACTAAACGATATTCCTGTATCCGATTCTGACTTAATTTGTTTTATGGATTATTTGCCAGTTATTTCAATGTAAATTACAGAGTGTAGACTTTCTATCTCCAATTTCTAACTCCAATCTTCTCGTGGCAGTAATTAGGAAAGTGTACGGTCATGTCGCAGATGCTTCGATGATAGCCGCGCGCCGCCAGCACCGTGCTCCTTTTACCGATCGAACAAGGCCAATTGTATGGGAACTTAATGCGGATAGAGATTGGGAGAGTGGGAATGACCCGCTTTGTAGCGGTGGTTTCGTGGTTTGGGGCTCGTAAGGCGGTTAGATAATTGTCTCAGCGGCTATGTGCCCCAAAAGATAGGGGATAGGATAGGGCAAGACAGCGGGAGAGCGCAACTTGTTTGCGTCTTTGCTGCTTTGCTGCGTCATTGCAACAGTGAATATCGCTTGAAATTTGCTTAAAATTGTTGAATTATACTATTAAATTATTATTTTAACACTAAGTCTATTAAATTTAATCAGACGCTAGATTTTCTTTCAGTAAATACTAATTCAAATCCAAGTTCTGTGGTTAGTTTAGATTATAAATTGCGGTTTTTGTAATTTATTTAATTCTTAGCGAAACTAGTGAAGCAGATAATTTGAAATAAATAAATGAAGCGCCTAAAATATTTTGCAAATGTTTAAAAAGATTTATTTTATCGGTTACCAGTAGAAGAGAGCTTTATTATTTGGCAATGTCCCTGCTAATCGATATCTACTGTGCTAGTCGCTACTGCTATCGTCATTCCGCCTTTGCCCGCTCTTTATTCTCTTCCCACTTCTCTCTTTCTCCCATTCTCTTTCTCGTTCTCGGTCCCTAGCTCTTGCCTCTGACTTTTCGCATGTCTGCCCCCCCACTCGTTTCGCTTACACCGGGCGGCTTCATCGGCAGTCTCCAGCACCGCCAGCGATTCATTCGTCCGTCAACTGCCGGCGTTTAAGCGTTGAAAAAGCTCTTAAAAAACAGTGAACCTTATTCCGAATTCTCTTAAACAAAATAAGTTCTCCCCATCGACTAATCTAAAATCCTTTGCGGAGCCACACACACGTACCTGCTTTGTCGATTTCCCAAATTATTGAGGTGAGACCTGTTCCGCTGCTGTGTTCTCATGCAATTGTTGCTCTCGCATTATCAACATTACGATTACTATTATTATTTTGCTTTGGTCACAGTTTGAGTCATTTGGCCCAACCGGTTTTGGTTTTTTGTTTTTTGTTTTTATTCAGACGCGTGTGTGTAAGAGAGACCCAAATCTAAGATTAACATGACGAGTCATTCCTAATTAGACAAGACACTCGAAAGAGTCGACAAAGAGGTTAGAAAACCATGTAGGGGTACGGTGCAGGCTAAAATTGTATGTACGATATCAAAGTTTTGTATTTCTCTTAGTACTACGAACTACCGAATAAAAGTCCTTTTAAAATCTATAAAAAGCGTTAAGAAAATTTAAAAAAATGTAATTAAAATGCGAAAATATATAAAATACTTCATATTTTTTGAATAATTAATGTAGATGACAAAGTTAGACTAAAATACTGTGTGATAAGGAGCATGATTTTATATTCCTAGCAACGAATAATATTTATATTGAGTTTTAAGGGATTTTAAATTATTTTTCTAATTCAGTCTTAATTAAAAAATAAAAACAAAATTTTGTTTCAAAAGAGAATTAGGGGAATATATTTTTAACACTGTTCACACATTTAAAGTTACATTTCCTGTAAATCCTCTTTTTTTAATATCAAGTATATAAACATAGAAAGCAGGTTATCATATTTCAAGAATGATATTTTATCAAAATATTAAATATTTTTAGAAATGACCAACTAAATACGTAGCCCTAAGGTCTGGTGAGCATAACTTCGCCTATCACTGTATGAGATTGTTAGATGACTTGCACGATGATAATGTTTGCTGCATTTCGAGTCATGTTTGGTTCCCGATTAGCTTCCTGTTTCCCTGCCTCAGGCCCCAAAAATAGCCGCATCATCGAGGGCCTATCAATATGGAGGCCTTATCGGCGATATATCAGAGGTATCAAAAGCATACATCGTAAAGCAAGCAAGTCACTCGAGATAGGGGCGTGTGTGTGCCGACATTATAGCCATATCAGAACCGACCAGAACTAGAGTGGAACATTCGTTTACAGGTGTTACGCCTATGTGCGTGTTTCCCCGATGACGACTCTGACTGTTTGGTTTTCTCGATGACGTTTCAAGCGGCGAGTTTTGCCGAGTGTCGGTGACATTGAACCAGGTCAGATGGATGAGTCAATCGATCGGATCCCGGGGCCTGCGGTCGCTAAGATCCGCTTTGTTGTGGTCGCTGGTCACCAGCCAATTTAGGCAGCTGTTACCCTTCCCTTGGTTAAAAAGTAAACAAAATAATTGCACTGCAAACACAAGTTTCGGTCTATTATTTGTAAATATTTTTACAATTAAAGTACCAGCTCTTGAGATTTTACTGGGGATTTTTCTGGCACTTCACGCCATAGAGGTCAGAGGAGTATTTTCCAGATGGAAATAACTAGAATATCGAGTGGTTTTATTATTTAATTAGAGTCTTCATTCATTTCGATGTGATACAATTTATTACCGAGAAGCATAGGCACTCGAGGCACTTGATTTAGATCAGATATCCCCCTATAATTTATGGCTATCTGTATTATGTTTATGGTCGCCACTTATCTCGTGTCAATATAAATACTTGGCCTAGGAAATTCTTCTCTTTTATATCAGATATTTATATAGAAAGCCAGCTTAGATTCGTATTTCTATTCTATCTACTAAGTCTTTTTGGAGCTCTTTTTGACCGCCAGCAGCTCCAGGCGCGTGATGGCATCGTCCAGGAATCTACGCTGCTCCTGCAACTGCGGCAGTAGCTCCTCGGCGCTCAAAGGGTGCGAGGATTTTCCCAGTCCCAGTCCCAAACCCGAAGCCGTGCCAGCTGATTTTTCCGTCTCGGCCCAACGGTTTCGGAGATTGGCAACGCCAACGGAGGGCCTCAGCATGTCCAGCACTCGCTTGATGATGGAGGGACTTGATCCCTGCTGCTGCTGCTGCTGCTGCTGATCCTGGTGGTGATCCTGCTGATGATGGCTATGGTCACTGGCCACACTGCCCTGGGGAAACTCGGGCATGGTCAGCAGGGGTCCCCAGAGAAAGGAGCCGAGGCCTGAGGCGGCTGGGGGTGCGATCTCCGACGCTGATGGTCCTCCAGCCTCCAGCTGCTTGCCCTGGCTGGCAAAGCGACCGTCCAGCAGCTCCAGTTGGTGCTTCAAGTCGTCCAACTTGTGCTGCAGATGCTCAAAGTCAGCGGTCAGGTTAATGGCCAGCCGCTGGGTGTCCCCAGTGTCCCCCTTGGCGACTCCCTCCAGGCTTTCGATCTGCCCCGTCAGCTGGTGATCCCTCAGCTGCAGATCGTCCAGCAGGAGTTGGGTTTCCGGTCTGGCTGGCTGCTCGAGGTAGAGCCGGGAGATCTCCGCCTGCAGCAGCTGCTTGTGGGTGCGCAGCGAACTCAGCTCCAGCTCCTGCAGGCTGCTGAGGTGGGAACGGGACTGGACGGATCCCAGCACCAAGAGCAGCAGCAGCAGCAGCAGTCCCAGCAAGACTTCCGAACACGAGCGAGGCATTTTCTTGACTGATCCGATCCCCCGTTCGCCGTTTCTCTACCTGAGCAGCAAGCGTCGCCCGACTTTCCCCTGAACCCTAGAGAAAAACTGGAAAATTTTATGTAGCACACACCTACTCGCTCTTATCTGTGGCCACCGACAGATACCTGAATCCGATCCAAAAAACCACCGCTTTATCACCGTTTCTCTTTGCTTCTCCCTTTGCATGTGTCGCGATGTCCGATCCAGGCGGTGCCGTCGGTTCCTACCAGTCCAAGTGCAGCAACCAGAGTCCCAGCACAACGATGTCCTCGCAACAGTCCTCGTCGGATGCCGTGGAGTACACGGACCCGGTGGCCGTCGATTGCAAGGTCGACGACCTCAAGGAGAACGAGATGCGGCAGGTGGACTTCGATGAGGATACCCGCGTCCTGCTGGTGAAGCAGAACGGCAGCCTCAAGGCGGTGGGTGCCAAGTGCAGCCACTACGGAGCTCCGCTCAATACCGGCGCCCTGGGATTGGGTCGTGTCCGTTGTCCGTGGCACGGAGCCTGCTTTAATTTGGATACTGGGGATATCGAGGACTTTCCGGGACTCGATTCCATACCCTGCTACCGCGTCGAGGTCGGCAACGAGGGTCAGGTCCTGCTGCGGGGCAAGCGATCGGATGTGGCCCAGAATAAGCGACTAAAGAACATGGTTAGTCGCAAGCCGGAGGATGAGCGCGTCTTCATTGTGGTGGGCGGCGGCCCGTCCGGCGCTGTGGCCGTGGAAACCATCCGGCAGGAGGGCTTCACCGGCCGCCTGATCCTGGTGTGCCGCGAGGAGTATCTGCCCTACGATCGCGTCAAGATCTCCAAGGCCATGAACCTGGAGATCGAGCAGCTGCGCTACCGCGACGAGGACTTCTACAAGGAGCACGACATCGAGGTGTGGCAGGGCGTGGCCGCCGAGAAGCTGGACACGGCCCAGAAGGAGCTGCACTGCAGCAATGGCTATGTGGTGAAGTACGACAAGATCTACCTGGCCACCGGCTGCTCCGCCTTCCGGCCGCCCATTCCCGGCGTTAAACTAGCCAACGTTCGCACCGTCCGAGAGCTGGCCGACACGAAGGCCATCCTGGGTCTCATCACACCCGAGTCCCGTGTGGTCTGCCTCGGTTCCAGCTTCATTGCCCTGGAAGCGGCCGCCGGCCTGGTGTCCAAGGTGGCCAGCGTGACGGTGGTGGGTCGCGAGAATGTTCCCCTGAAGGCCGCCTTTGGGCAGGAGATCGGCCAGCGGGTGCTGCAGCTGTTCCAGGACAACAAGGTGGAGATGCGCATGGAGAGCGGCATCACCGAGATCGTTGGCGACGACGAGGGCAAGGTGTCCGAGGTGGTGCTGCTGGATGGCACTCGGCTGCCCTGCGACCTGCTCATCTTGGGCACTGGCTCCAAGCTCAACACCCAGTTCCTGGCCAAGTCGGGCGTGAAGGTCAATCGCAACGGGTCCGTGGACGTCACCGACTTCCTCGAGTCCAATGTCCCCGATGTCTATGTGGGCGGCGACATAGCCAATGCCCATATTCATGGCCTGGCCCACGATCGCGTTACCATCGGCCACTACCAGCTGGCCCAGTATCATGGACGGGTGGCGGCCATCAATATGTGCGGCGGCGTGAAGAAACTGGAGGCCGTGCCCTTCTTCTTCACCCTGATCTTCGGCAAGGGCATCCGCTATGCCGGCCACGGCTCCTACAAGGAGGTCATCATCGACGGCAGCATGGAGGACTTCAAGTTCGTGGCGTACTTTGTGAACGAGGCGGACACCGTGACGGCGGTGGCCTCCTGCGGCCGGGACCCCGTTGTGGCCCAGTTTGCGGAGCTCACCGCTCAGGGCAAGTGCCTCGGACGTGGCCAAATTGCCGATCCCGCCACACGCAACGATTGGACAAAGAACCTTACCAAGCCACTGGCCCCAGTTCGTTAAGGAGGAGCGCCAGCGCCCGTCCGAAGGCATTTAAATGTGTATTACCCCTGAGATTTGTTATAATATTTTCAAGCATTCGTTGAGTATTCAGTATATTATGCAAGTGCACACCCAGTCCGTGTGTTGTGTGCACATTGTCTGTGTATATTTATATGGTAATCGTAATTGTAATTCGGGGGAGCTCCATTGAGATCCTGCCGCGCTCGTTGCCACTTTTGGCCCCAGGAGATGTTGGAAGAAACGTGTGCTCATCTTATCCCAGCCGCACGGTGGATTTTTGTTTGTATCCTTGCTCAGTTGGATTCAAATTGGTTTATTTTTGCTAAATAAAGTTTTAAAAGTGTCGTTTACAAAGGTAATTCAGTTGGTTTCTTTTCAAAGCGGAATGTGGTGGGAATATTTCAGGAACTAGGGCTTCATAAGCTCCATTTACAAACAGGATTTCAGCAAATAGACGTTTACTAGTACATTTTCTGCTCAGCACGGCAAGGCTGAGATCCTTAATTTTAATGGTTGCCCATTAATTATTGGTTTCGAAACCTTTGATTTGAACAGTCGCAGGCGCAGTGTGACCAGCTGAGCCCAACCAATATCAGCAAAGAGGTATTAATTTTGACTTGATTAGTTTATATTTCTATTTTAGCTACTCCCAAAAATTTAGCCTTGTACAGATTTGTTAAGTCAAATAAAAAAATGCAAGACTAGTTTTAGTTCTTTGATCCACGAATTCTTTTTTTTAAATCTAATTCTACTAATATTTTTGTTCATTTCTAAGAGGTTTGAAAGAATATAGCAAATGTTTAAATAAAAAAATTAAGCAATTAGCTTTTTGGAATTTATATGGCTATAAAATTAAAAATCAAAAATTAATTTATATAAAAAAAATGGTCTAACGCCATTTCGGTATTTTTCACAATACCCCCGCAGGGTGGCAACCCTGGCCCCGAATCTCGACCAGGTGGCAACTGAGACTGTGTGAAAAATTGCAATTTTTTTCCATTTCACACACACACATACGCAACACACACGCCAGCAGCGCAGCGAGAGGAGCAAACGCCGCAGAAAAACGCCCATCAATATCTCGAGCGGACCCGTAAGCGGTTAGGAAAGCGGACGACGACACCACAGGATTGGACGGCCAAATCGCCGCCGCGCTAGCACAGCGACATTCCAGCCGAGCCGAGGAGTAGTAAGCAAAGAAGAAGTGGAGAGGCGGGGCAGCAGAGCGAGAGCCAGCAGAAGCAGCAGCAGAAGCAGAAGAGGAAGAAGCCGATTCGAGATTATCAATTATGAATTTCCTGGGCTTTGGCCAGTCAGCGGACATTGAGATAGTCTTCGATGGAGCCGAGCACAAGACAGCAGAGGTCAAGGCCGAGGATGGCAAGGTGGAGAAGATGCTGCTCTTCTACGACGGCGAAACGGTGTCCGGCAAGGTGCGTGTCCAGTCCAGTCTCCAGTCTCTCTCTCTTTATTTTATCAGCACGGCTTCCGCCTTCCTTTTCCATTCCTCATTTCTCATTCTCTCTTTTCTTTTCTTCTTTCTTCTTTCGTTCGATGGTTGCATTCCCCCCTTTTGTGCGGCTTATCTAGGTGAACGTGACCCTGAAGAAGCCGGGCAACAAGCTGGAGCACCAGGGCATCAAGATTGAGTTCATTGGCCAGATCGAGCTGTTCTATGACCGCGGCAACCACCACGAGTTCAAGTGTTTGGCCAAGGCCCTGGCCCGGCCCGGCGATCTCATCCAGAACAACAGCTATCCGTTCGACTTTCCAAATGTGGAGAAGCAGTTCGAGGTATATGCGGGTTCGAATGTGCGGCTCCGCTACTTCCTGCGCGCCACCATTGTCCGGCGGATCAGTGACATCACCAAGGAGGTGGACATCGCCGTGCACACGCTGTGCAGCTACCCGGAGATGAACAACCCCATCAAGATGGAGGTGGGCATCGAGGACTGTCTGCACATCGAGTTTGAGTACAACAAGAGCAAGTACCACCTGCGGGACACGATCATTGGCAAGATCTACTTCCTGCTGGTGCGCATCAAGATCAAGCACATGGAGATCGCGATCATTAAGCGGGAAAGCACCGGTACCGGACCCACCATGTTCAACGAGAACGAGACCATCGCCAAGTACGAGATCATGGACGGGGCGCCGGTTAAGGGCGAGAGCATACCCATCCGGGTGTTCCTTGCCGGCTATAATCTCACGCCCACCATGCGCGACATCAACAAGAAGTTCTCGGTCAAGTATTTCCTCAATCTGGTGCTGATGGACACCGAGGATCGTCGCTACTTCAAGCAGCAGGAGATAACGCTGTGGCGCAAGGCGGACATTCCCCGCTACCACAGCAGCGCCCAGCAACAGCAGCAGCAGCATCATCATCAACAGCACCAGCACGTACCGCTGCATGCGCCGCCGCATCTGGTCAGTGGGCCGGCGGCCCCCACGGTGGCCCACTCGCTGATCAGCACCAGCACGGACAGCGGCGAGGCGGGCGGTGCTCCGGCCACGGCGGGTACGGCCGGTTCCGAGTCCAAGATGGGCCTGTTCACCAGAGAGAGCCCGAACCAGGAGTTTAGCCAACAGCAGCTGGACTCGCCGCCGCTGACGCCCAGCGAGCTAACGGCCAACGAGGAGCCAACGCCGGCGACAGCTCCCGTTGCCGTTTCCGTTTCTGCTACCGCTTCAATTCCAACACCGGCGGCGACGACATCTGCTCCAGAACCAGCCCCCGAGCGGGGCATGGGCGATGGCGCCGCAGCGGCCACCACAAGTGCCTCGCCCGTTGCCATGCTCTCCAGTTCACCGCCACCGTTGCTGCCAGCATCGCCGCTCTCCCGCTCCGATGGCGATTCGGCGCCGCCGCAGGACGATGAGGAGGCTGCTGGGGACGTGGTAGCGGCAACTGCGAAAAAGGTCAGCGCCACGCCGCTGGCCGCCGATTGAGTGGGGAGCTGGGGGATAGCCAGAGCAAGAGCCAGAGCCAGGGCAAGAGCAGGCGGAACTATTACGCATACAATATTCGTATACAGCAGCAGAAGGAGCAAAAGCAGAAGCAGAAGCAGGAGCAGCAGCATATGCATATATCTATTTTTTTAAAGTTAATTTAAAATTGTTAAAAACTGTTTTATTGAGGTTATGCGCATCATTTACCAAAAGCAAAAGCAAAAGCAAACAACAAAACGCAAATGATAGTAACGAAATAACGAAATCGAAACCTAGGACAAATGAGAGAGACGCGAGGCGAGCTACGTAGCTACGTATATCCAATCTCTAGGCGTGTTAGAGATACATTTTTTGGTATTATTGATAAACGAAAAAAGCAAAGACCAGACCATTAACCGACACAAATAGTTGCAAAGAGAGACGGAGGCAGAGAGAGAGCAGATCCAGTCCAAGCCCGAACCCGAAACCGAAACCGAACTAGTTCCAATGTATTCCAAATGACCATCATTCCCCTTCTCCCTTCTCCCCTCCCCTACCTTCCTTCTAGCGGGGGGCGTTTTTGGAAAATTTGATTTTTCAATTTGAAAAATGTAAAAGTTGCTTTCTAAAAGTGAGAAGAAACCCTGAAATCAAAATGTGCATTAAACTAAAACAAACTCAAATACGGATAACAGCAAATACAAATACAAATACAAAAGCAAAACTTACACATACACGAAAAACCCAAAACAAGACAACAAACAAACAAACACACCCATTAAATAATAAAGTTTTAGTCTATATAACATTTCTAACGGTATCGATGCTGAAGGGGTTCTGATGGAAGGATCAGGAGTGGAAGAGAACGGAAAATGGAAGAATGGATGAAGCGACGAATTACAAAGTTACATGCCTTGCATATGTACATAACACAGTTCATATACATATACATAATATACACGAAATACTGAAATATATATACACTTAGAACCGCAATTAAACGAATAAAGGCGATGAGAGCGCTAAAGCTAAACCACGAAACGAACAGAGATGGAGATATGTATGTGTAGCTACCAAGGGTTTCCAGGGTTTCTGCAAAGGATTGCTAGGGTTACTGCCATGTTGTAAAGCTCATTACATTAAAAGGCTAGAATTCTTTGAACCTCCTTTAAAAACTATGTTTACATACATAAATCTCACAAGAAACATTAAGTGTGGGGATTATTAGAGCGGTTTTAGAGTTTTCCATTGGTATACAACCAAAATAGTACAAAAAACTAGCACAGATAGAGAATACGTCATATCAGAACATCTGGGAAGCCTAAAAATCCTGCATTAACATTCTCCAATCCAATCCGCCAGCACCATTACGTAATTTCCATTAAAAACCTATATTTATTTAACACATAATGCGGGAATTTAACAAAGTTCTTAGTCCCATGCCTCCTTGATCTTCAGCTGGTTCAGTCGCTCCTCGATGGTCACGTGCGGCTTCATTTTTCGCAGCGTCTGCTCCTCCGTCCACTTGGCCACCAGCTTCTCGCGCTTCTGCAGCTCCTTGGCATGTCCGGAGGATTGTTCCTGTGCGTGGAAAAGCAGAAATAAGGACAGTTGCCAATTCACGTGATGGGGGCGCACTCACCAGTGTCAGGTAGGGATGACGGAGCAGCAGCATCACCTTCTCCTGCCGCTCGTACTCGCGGGTTAGTGTGTCCATGGCCCGTTGGCTGACCGGCTTCACAAGACGCCGCTTGCCCCGGAAAATGTGACCCGGCACGGTTTTCTTGAAGAAGTTGATCAATGTCACCCGCATTTCGTTGTAAGCTTAACTTAAACTTAAACTCTTAATTCAAAAAACACAAAAATAATCAGCTTTATTTTTATTTCGGTTGCACAAGTTTGGGCCAGTGTGACCGGGTCATGTTTCAATTTGAAGTAGGGCGAAAAAGATACTAAAGGGTTGTAACTT
This sequence comes from Drosophila asahinai, assembly GCA_008042795.1. Taxonomy (NCBI): domain Eukaryota; kingdom Metazoa; phylum Arthropoda; class Insecta; order Diptera; family Drosophilidae; genus Drosophila; species Drosophila asahinai. The sequence continues at coordinate 43,154 of VNJZ01012068.1, forward strand.
AAAAAATACAGTATTTAAGCATTCATGAAGAATTAAAAATAACTATTTTAAGTTTACTTGTTGTTGTTAAATTTAAATTGTTTAAATTAGATTGAATATGTCCCTGAACATGGCATTTAAATTATATTTAATATATTTCTGAACATGGCACTACCTGGTCACACTTTTCGAACCGCGCACGTGTGAAGCTCCGAAGACCGCGACACGGAAAACGAAAACCCAAATCCAAAATGGGAGACGCCGTGGAGGCCTTGTTCATCAGCACTGGCAGCGAGGACAACACAACATGCAGCGTCCAGGACCTGCGCACGGGCACCGACCTCATGCGCTACAAGGGCGGCGGCGTGGCCCAACATCACGGCCTGGCGATGATCAGCATGAGCTATGTGTTCGCCGCCAATGCTTCGAAGCCGCTGATCCACGTCTGGCCCATCAACAAGCAGGAGCAGATGGCCAGCCTGCGGTTCGTGGTGCCCGGCAAGGTGAATGCCATGGCCCTAACGCCCGACGGCTGCTTCCTGGCGGCCGGCATCCAGGAGAACATCTACCTCTGGCACATGAACACAGGACGCATGCTGAACACGCTGTCCAAGCACTACCAACCGGTCACCTGCCTGCGCTTCACCGACAACGGCGAGCACTTCATCAGCGGCGGCAAGGATGGCGCCGTGCTTGTCTGGGATCTGACCTTTGCCGCCGCTCCCCTGGACACGGGCAGCGGCCAGGACAGCACTGAGCCGCTGTATAGCTTCAATGACCATGGACTCGCGGTCACGGATCTGTATTCGGGCATCGGTGGCATCCGCTCCTTTCTGTACACGGTGTCCCTGGATCGCTGCTGCAACGTGTACGATCTGCTCGGCGGCACCCAGCTGCTGAGCGTGGTCTTCCCGGTGGCGCTGCACAGCGTGATCGTTAACCAGATGGAGACGCACGTCTTTGTGGGCTCCGGCGATGCCAGGGTGTTTGTCTTTCACATGGAGAAGGCGCCGCGCACAAAGGAATACCACCCGGAGGAGGATGATCTGCAGGCGTTCGTCGGCCACACCGCTGGCAAGGCCATTACCAGCTTGGCCCTGAATATGAGCGCCACATCGCTGGTTTCCGGCGGCGAGGATAACCAGGTGTGCGTCTGGGATGTGCGCAGCCGGCAGCTGATCAAGAGCCTGCCCCAGACGGGCTCGGTGACGAACCTGCGCATCCGCCTGCTCACTCCCGCCGTCTTTCTGCCCGAGCACAAGCACGAGCAGCCGTTTGCCGACTCTCTGAAGCGGATGATCACGCCTCGGAGCAAGGACGATTACATTGAACTGCTGGTCACCGAGGAGTACTCCAAGGGGCGGAAGTCGCCCGAGATAGATCTGACCAAGAGTTGTCCGGGCACGGATGCGGAATTGCTGCGCCAACTGATAGCGGAAATGTATGCGGGCAAGTTCAAAGGCGATGAAGGTGAGGAGGAAGCAGAGGCTGAGTCTGAAGCGGAGGAATCTGCAGAGGAAGAGGACATGGAAGCCGAGGCGAATGGAATAGCAGAAGAAGAGGCTGATGACAATGAGAACGAGGAGGAGGAGGAGGAGGAGGATGAGGAATTGGACGAGGAAGAGGCGAACGCAGACGAAGATGAGGAGGAGGAAGAGGAGGACGCAGACGAAGTAGAGGAGGCTATGGAGGTGGGTGCGACTGCCAACGGCGTTGATGTCCAGAAGCTGCTGGAGGAGAACGCTCGCCTCAAAGAGGAGTCCCAGCGCATGTTTGAGCTCATGTTCAAGTACATCTCCAGCAATCCATCGGCGGCAACGACTCCAGCGGGCGACTCCGCCACCAAGACGAAGCGCAAGAAGGCGCATAAGAACTAGTCCTTAAAGCTGCTTTCATTTACGTTTACTTAGAGATTAGGAATCAATAATACATGATACAAAAAAAAACGAAACAATGCACGGGAATTTGGGTGCTCAAACAAATCAAACAAATAACTGGTGGTAGATGGTTGGGAGGGTGACTACTTGGCAGCTTCGTTCTCGTTGCCCGACTGGCCATCCATGCTGTCATCCTCCGGCTGCGCCTGGTCCTTCTCCTCAGCCAGAAGGCGACGAATCTCCCGGTTGGAGTTCAGCAGCTCCCGCAGCTGCGACATAATGTCGTCCGTCCGCTGCTCCACGGCGTCCAGGGCGCAGCTGAGCGCGTCCAGACTCTGGTTGACATCCTCCATCTCTGCAGGGGCACACCAAGTTATAGGTTTTAAAAGGCAAAAGGCCAAAAAGTACGAAGCTCACCCTGCAGATCGGCCTCCTGGACGTTGGCGCTGCCGGAGTCGCCGGAGGAGGTGGGATCGTGGTTGTTCTTCGGTGACATATTGCCTGGACTGTCTGCCGTCGCCACTTGAGCTTTGTGATTGTTTTTTTCCAGTTCAGCTGTTTTTATTATTTTTTTTTAATTGTAAACTCCTATTGTCACGGGACAGCTAGAGATGGGACAATCCGCGACGATGAATCGCAACTCAAGCGATAGTTCATGAACCCAACGGGGAAAAGTGCATAGATCCATCGTCCATTTTCTTTATAATTTTAATGCATTTCCAAGTTTGCCCAAGGGATAAGATTATTTTACTTATTAAAAGCCAAGTTCTAATTTAGTATTTTTTATTGGGCTTCCTTGGTATATTTTTTGGGGTCCAGCTTTGGTCCCTCTACTGACATAACATAACAACAACAACAACAACAGTTGGCATATTAATTCGAAATAATGAACAAATGCCTTAAGTACCAGCCCCGTCGCCGGATACTGTTTAGCCAAGTAAGTTCCCGCTTCCAGGGAATATCTGGAGAATCTAATTGAAATATTCCACTTGGATCCAAGCAGCTGTCGCGCTGCTATGCGGCCGTGCAGCCACCGCCAGTGGGGCCAGAGAAGGTAGCCCCTGCTACCGTCGGCCTGGCTCACAAGCCCGATCCGCAGGCCGTGAAGTGTGACTACATTGGTCCACCGGATGCCCAGTCCAACCTGCGGCCGTATGTGCGCCACCATGACGAGAACGAGACACCGCTAGCGCAGAGTCTGCGGCTCAAGCGCACGGAGGTGGAGGCCTGGAACGTGGACTTCTGGACGCGGCACAACAAGCGCTTCTATGAGGTGAGCCAAACATACACCCGTCCTTGCCTTGCCCTGGACTTGTGCTCATGCCGTCTCTTTCGCTTTCAGGAGAAGGACGACTTTGTGCGCCTGCACAAGGAGAGCGGCACCGACGAGGTTTCCGCGGACCAGATGAGCGAGTTCTACAAGTCGTTCCTGGACAAGAACTGGCGCATCCACCTCATGTACAACATCTCGTGGTACCTCAAGAACTTTGACATCCTCACCCTGGCCGCCGGGGTGCAGCTGCAGCGTCTCGTGCGGCGTGCGAAGCCACGAGCGTAGTCCGTAAATAGCCTGTAGCCTATAGAGACACCTTTGTTTAATTGTTATTCTTATATTGTTGCATCTTGTGTAACTGGAAGCGTACAGAGCTTGTCTAAGCTCGTTTAAATTACAGTCTAGAACATAAACATGTGTACAATCATTGAGTTATGGGGTGTGACAAGCAAAAGGTCCTTGTTAATGGTTAAGTTCCATAGTTGGGCACTGAATTCTAAGTTGGGAGTTGGTCCAAATATGCAAGTGTGTATGTTTTACTTTTGTTATACAAAAGAAAGCATAAAAGTGTACTTAACACTTATTGGGGGACAAATACATTTCATTTGAAGATGTGTATCATTTTTTGCCTTCCGGCGATTAATAATTGTTTTTGTTCTTCGTAGCGCCTAGGGTATTCGTTCTCTCTAAAAACTCTCTAATTCTTGGATTCTATAGGCGTTATGTTATATTTCTACCTAAATTAATTTAAAACTATCTATGTTTTGTTTTTATAATCAAATGCGAACGATATTTGTCTCTGAAATATGTATAGGTTTTGTTTTTGTACATCGTAGCGCATAGGGTACTTCTTCTCCGAAAAAATAACTCTAATTCTTGGTTTCTATAAGCTTTATCACCTATTTATTCCCAAATGAATTCAATACTCGGTTAAATTTGTATAAGTTTTGTTTTTGTTCTTCGTAGCGCCTAGGGTATTCGTTCTCTCTAAAAACTCTCTAATTCTTGGATTCTATAAGCGTTATCTTCTATTTCTTCCTAAATTAATTGAAAACTCTTTAAAACTGTCTATGTTTTCTTTTTATAATAAAAAGCGAACGAAATATGTATAGGTTTTGTTTTTGTACGTCGTAGCGCATAGGGTATTTCTTCATCGAAAAAATATTTCTATTTCTTGGTTTTTATAAGCTTTATCACCTATTTATTCCCAAATGAATTCAATACTCGGTTAAATTTGTATAAGTTTTGTTTTTGTTATATAAAACAAAGCATAAAATTATTCTTAACATTTACTGGGAACAGAGACGATCAATTTGGCGGGTTGTATATTTAGTTTTTATAATCCAGAGCGCACGCTATTCGTCCCTGACGATGTATAGGTTTAGTTTTTCGTTCTCCAGCTAAGCACTATCTTTTCTTTCTCCCTTAATGAATTTAATTTTCTTTAAATGTGTGTCTGTTTTGTTTTTATAATCTCCCGACGATGTATAGGCTTTGTTTTAGAAAGTCATACCGTCCGCGGTATTTCTTCTCCCATAGAACTAATTATTGGTTTTTATAGGCTCCCACTTCTATTTCTCCCTTAATAATTTCAATACACTTTAAATGTGTGTAAGTTTTGTTTTTATAATGAAAAACAAAGCACAAAATTGTACTTAACACTTACTCAACGTACTCAATTTGTTTTGTTTCTATGAACCAGATCGCACGTTTTTTGTCTCCCGAAGATGTGTCTTCATACCCCATAATACCCGCGGTATTCCTTATCCCTAAAAACTGCCAGGCTTGCCTTGCTTTATCGCCATGTTTAACCCAGATTAAACGCAGAACCTTGCCCCGTTGGAATCCATAAACAAAATGAAACAAGTTTGTTCTTAAAATGGTGGCATAAAAGTTTACTTAACACTGAATGGGGGATGAAAAATACAAGTTGCTTGGAGTTAGTCGTAATGCTTAAACGTACGTAATTGCAAAACTAGTTAAATAATAATATAAAATAAAAGTATATACCTATCAGCGTATATATAGAGTGAAAGAAGGGGTTGTACACTTTTCAAATACTACTACGCCGCTTGAGAGACAATGCTGGCTTCGGGCGTCGATAGAAAAAAGAAGTAATGCAAAAAAAATGAAAAAAATAACTACAATTATGATAATGATATTAAGAATAATAATAAGATAATAATAATAGTAATGGTAAACAGAGAGGGGAAGGCACACACGCATAAAGTCAAGAGTTTGGTTTGGCCAACGGTCGGTCTGCTTCCAAAATGGATGTGATGGATGTGGAGATGGTGCTAAAAATTAGACGGGGCTAGAAATACATTACAGGGCGCGCGGCATTAACATTTATGTATATTCTCTTTCTATATATTTATATTTATATATATATATATGTATGTATAAGGGGCAACGATGGCAATCGTTCAATTGAAACTATGAAACACACTCCTCTTCTGTCTCGGACTCCGATATATATGGGTTACAAATTAGCTACAGTGGGCACATCATCATCCTCATCGCGATATACATAACTTACAGGGGTCTATGCACATGCATCTGGCTCTGTTCATATGTACACGGTCTCTCCTACATACTGCTTAGCCTGATTCTAACTATTTGTTCAGATTATAACAATTCCTGGGGTCACTGGGCCTCCTTAGTTCATCCACTTGCGACAGTTGGGCGCCCCGCAGGCGCAGGGTATCTTGTGGGATTCGTCCTCGATGTCAAACTTGTAATCGTACGAGAGCTGCAAGGGAAATGGTTATTTAGTTAAAGGAAATGCTGTAATACCATTGTTCCACTGAAACATATTTTCACAAATTAAATGTAGGTGATTCCACTGCAACATCTACATTCTTGGGCGACGTGTAAATGGTGCGAATGGGATCCGGCTTTGTTTACATTTGAATTGAGATAGCGTGCATTTCAGGCTTTCTTTTGCGACGCTCTTCAAAGTTAACCCAGCCATTCAAGGACTTATTAATATCCCAGCTTGGAGCTTTGAAATCTTGTATATCACAGAAAAATCGGGTGCTAAGCTGAAATATTTTCCTGCCACAGCTTTAGGAGCATCGCATTATGAAGTGGCTGTGCTGGATCTAGTTTTCATTCATCTTTTTGCGAAAAACATTCAGCATTTCAAAAACAATAAGAAATTAGGGAAGGGCTAGAAGGCTTAGGGAGGGAACTTACGATATATCGCTTACGAATCGATATTTTTCGGTATATTTTAGAATTTTTTGGGAAACCCTTGAGAATGTAGCAGAATGTTGCAGTAGAACAGGAGACTATAACTCTTAATGCCAAAAAAATAAAACCCACCTCCTCGCCGCGATAGATCTTCCGCTTGGCGAATATGATGATGCGCACATCGCGATCAACCTCCACGATCTCCGTCACACAGTTGGGATTGCACGAATGGTTGATGTAGCGCGCCAGGCCGCCGCTCAAGGTGGCATCCACCACGCGATCCTCGTCCAGCCGGAACATGTAGATGCCGCGGTTCTGCGGGGTGAAAGTTTAAAGGGTTTCCCAAAGGAAAGGGTAATAGAGATGCTTACCTTGGACTCGTACTGCTTCTCGCGTATCTCCGAAACCTCGGTGCGTATGACCTCGCCAATGTACTCGATGATCATCGTGTGCTTCTCAATGTCCCGGGCGGCATACAAGCCCAGACCCTGGATCTTGGACCTGCGGGGATTCGACAAGGATTAAAGAAGGTCAAGAACTGGGAACCAGTGTCGCCTTACCTGGCCAGGTACACATTGTTGCGCCACTCCTGCTTCATCTTCTTGTACTGCGAGCTCTTCGAGTGGACAAACTGCTTGCTGTACGGGCAGGCCACCTCGCCGGCAATGGCCGCCGAATTGGCCATACGCTGAGTGCTGCAGCTCCCCGCAGTGCGCTGCGTGTGCGGCTTCCGCCAGACGAGCAGCTGCCGCTGCTTGGGCTCCGTCCGCGCAGCGCCCGAGGGATTGATGGCCAGCGGGAATTCGAGCAAGGGATTGCGGCCGTACTTGAAGCGATAGTCGGTGAGGGTCTCAATGCCCGGCAGGCTCTCTAGGATCCGCACAATCGTGGGCTCTGTCAGCCCAAACAGATCCTCGCCGCTGATGTGCTGCGGAAAGAGCTGCAGCCACTTGTGGACCTTGCGGAGGCGCGTGATGGGCTGCAGGATCTGCTGCCAGACGGCCGAGGGTGAGCTGTCGCGGAACTCACGCTCCGGCTCCTTCTCGCCGGCGTCCTGCACCAGGATGCGGAACTCGGGCTTGCAGCCGGCCTCGGCAATGCTGCAGATGTAGCGGCACCGACGGTTTGGTCTACGCACGCACCAGTAGTAGCGACTCTAAAGGAGGGAAAGGTATTAGCAGGGATTCAGAGGGTTAGGAGACTGTTCCTGTCTACTTACCACCTTGTAGCCAATGGGATAGATGTAGTGGGGCGTGTGGAAGGCCTCCAGCTGATGCGGCAGCAGCTGGCCCACATTGAGGAACGTCATGTTGCCCACGCGTAGCAGATTGCTCAGCTCCGAGTAGTGCATGACGGTGGCCACCTGCCGGTTCTCGTCGCGATCCACAAACACGCGCCGATGGACCACCAGCGAACTCAGTTCGTTCTCTGTGCCGGCCACTGCGGGCACAGCCGTCGATCCTGCCCCAGAACCCGCTCCGCCACTCTGCCCGTGAGCGCTGCAGTGGACGGACTTGTTCTTGTAGAAGACACACTCCTCGCGGATGGCGCAGGGCAGGTGGTACAGGCTGTTGCAGCGCGACTTGAAGCACTTGATGGTGGCGCCCAGCTGGTGGCAGGCGCTGCAGGCCTGGTTCAGCCCCGACTGCAGTGCCGTCTGGAAGTTCATCAAAGCACCAGACACGGTCTCGTACACGCCGTTGCTCCACAAAGCGCAGTTGAGATGGACCTGGGGGGGATTAGAAGCCATAAGAAGGGACTCCAAGGAGAGCAGAAGGCCTGGTAACTCACCCATTTATCCACATCAAAGTTGAGCAGGCGCGAGGGCCCGTCCGCCTTGCCATCGCCCCGCTGGTTGCAGAACACACACTGCCTGGTGTCCTCCAGGTGCTGCTGCTGCTGCTCCGTCTCCCACACGGTGTTGTTGGCTCCAGATACTCCCGTGCCCGCACCCGATGCTCCCTCAAACTCTAGCTTGATGTCGCCGGCCCCAAAGCAATCCGCACTGAAGCACTTGACAATGCACTTGCGCTGTCCTTGCGCTGAGGGTGTGCCCGGCTTCAGCTCTGACTCCTCCTCGGGCTCCAGCTTGATCACTGTTTCGGGAACAGCTGCAGCCGAGCTGCTACTGGCGGGGGAAGCCATCGCAGAAGAGTTACTGGCCGAACTGTTGCCCCCCGCCGGCTGCAGCAGCAGGCTGGCCGCCTCCGCCGCCTGGCCCTCCTTGCCGCCGCTCCACTTGAAGCGCGCGAAGCAGGAGCGATCGCAGAAGTAGGCGTAGGGCGGGGGCGGCGACTTGCGCGGCAGCATGGCCATCAGCTGGGCCAGGCGCGGCAGTTGCTCCTCCAGCGGTGGGACACTGTGACGGGGTACCCTTAGGCCCGAGGCATGGACCACATTGCCACAGCTGCGGCAGAGCTTGCGGCGTCCGTTGAGGATCTTGCGCAGGTGGCCCTGGCTAATGCTCAGCGGCCGCTTGAAGTCCACCTCACGGAGCTTCTCCTCCAGCTCCTGCGCGGGCTCCAGGGAAGCCGCCGCTTCATCGCCCAGCCCCAGCCCCAGCTTGTCGCCCGCCTTGTCCTCGATGATCTTGCAGGTGAGGGCGGGCGTGAGGTGGAGCAGATTGGCCAGATCCCGCAGCACGCCGGCTATGTTCTCCGTCGAGGAGGCGGGCAGGGCGAGTATCACGTTCTGGTTCTTCTGCTGGTAGTTGTTGTTGTTGTTATTGTTATTCCCCAAGGCTCCCATCTCCAGCTGCTGGCTCTTGCGCAGCTCCTCGCCGCAGGAACGCAGCAGGGGGGACACTGGGACGCGCATGGTGAGCGGATCCTCGGGCAGGGCCACCGGCGACATGCGTCCATGGCACCGGCTGTTCCCATTCAGAATGATCAGGCCCGGATAGCGGGTGAGTCGCGGCAGGGCGGCCCACGCCGCCACGCCCTCACTCTCCACCAGCTCGATGGTCTCCAGGTTGCAGTCCCTCACCGCTCCGATGTGGCGCTGCAGGCGCTCGCGCGGATTGCGCTCGATGTGCGTGGAGAACTCCTGGTCATAGAAGTCGTTCTGTATGCTGGACAGGGGCAGGGACTTCTCCACCTCCGCGCAAGGCGAGGGCGATCGTGTGGCCGCAGATCCGCCCACCAAACCGCCGCTCCCCCCAAAGCGTTCGCTGTCGTACAGCGAAGGTATCCCCGGCAGACACACGCGTCCATAGCGGCCCAGCAGGGCGCCATCGCAGTCCTCCAGGCCCTCCAGGTGCCGGCCCAGCGGCCAGCCTCGGTTCCCCAGGGAGGCGCTCTTCAGTTTGCCCCCGTTGCCAGCCGCTGACGCAGCTGACGAGGATGAGGATGAGCCGCCAGCAGCGGCAGAGGAGGGCGAGCCCCCGGCTACGGAGGCCGACGCCGCCGCCTCGTTGCTGCCCACGAGAAAGTGAAAGTTGCGATTCAGGTGCGGCTCCAGGACCTGCAGCGGCTGCATCTGGCGGATGTGCGTCAGCAGCTTCTCGGTAAATGCATCGTGATCCTCCTCGACCTTGGAGAACTTGCGCACGCGCTTCTTGAGCATGGGCGAGGCATTGGCTCCTCCCGTTCCTGCCCCGCCGCCACCGCCGCCGATGGTGACGCCGCCCGTGATCACGGCAGCTCCGCTTTGGAGGTACTGCGTTCCTGGTGGCATCCCAGCCAGCTGAACCATGGCCCCGGCCGGCAGAGTGCCCGTTAGGTCCTTGAGGGCTCCGGCCGCCTGGCCGGCATTCAGATTCGTGCGTCGCGGCTTCTGCACTTCCCGCTTGCGTCGCTTCCTCTGGTCCCCCGCCGCCTTGGGCTCCATGGTGGTGGTGGGCACGGGATGGGGCATGGGAATGGGAACCGAAACCGTGCCGGGCTGCTGCTGCTGCTGCTGGTTCTGGTTCTGATGGAGCTGGATCTGCTGCTGCTGCTGGTGCTGCTGCTGCTGCTGCTGCTGCTGCTGCTGCTGGTGCTGCTGCTGGGGATGGACGGCCACCTGGAGCTGGTGCTGCTGGACTTGCAGCTGCATCTGGGCGGGTATCTGGCCGGCAATGTGTCCCGGCATCTGTCCCTGGATCTGTCCCGGCATCTGACCGGCCAGCTGACCCTGCATGGCCGCCTGCATCTGGGCCTGCATCTGCACCTGTCCCTGGCTCTGGCTGGGCATGGCCTGCAGCTGTAGCTGCTCCCCAGGCTTCTTCACGTAGCTAACCAGTTGCACCTTCTCCGTGCCGCCAGAGGGTGGCTCCACCTGCTGCTGCTGCTGCTGCTGGGGCGGCTGTAGCTGGAGCTGCTTCTCGTCCAGCTGCGGGTGCATGGGCAGCTTTCGCTTCTGGGCCTCGCCAGGCTTGAAGGGTATCTTGGCGCCGCCCGTCGCCTCCAGATGATTGCTGTTGTTGGTCCAGGCTGCTGTTACAAGCGCTCCTCCCGCCGTGGCCGCCATAATAGCTCCTCCTCCTCCTGCCTGCTCTGGATGCGGCAGCTGCTCAGCCTGCTCGGACTGATCCTCGCTCTGGTCCATGGCCACCGCCTTGGGCTTCATCTGCAGCTCCTTGCTGGTTGGTTGCTTGGTGGAGATGGATATGGTCACATTGGACACGGGCGCCGTGGCCAGCTCGTAGGGAGGCGGGGCCAGCTGCTCTGGGGGCTTGCTGGTGCTATCGCTGACCATTTTGTTGGTGGTCACGGGGCTGGAGATGAAGGAGGTCTCCTTGGACACTATCTGGACGGTCTGCTTGACCTGGTGAGGCGCCGGCAGCGGCGGCGGAGGTGGCTGCAGCTGCACCTGAACCTGCTGCGGCTGCGGAGGAGGAGGTGGTGGCTGTGGCTGTTGCTGTGGCTGAGGCTGGGACTGTTGCTGAGGCTGGGCTGGCCCCTGGCTTTGGTTCACCTGCATGGGCTGCTCGTTCTTCGGCTCCAGCTTCGGTTCGCTGCCGCTGTTGCTTCCATTCCCGCTGCCACTGGCTATGACCACGGCCGAGACTGCAGTTCCCACCACGGAGGACGAGGAGGCTCCAGCTCCACCCGTACTGGCCACCGTGGTGGTGGGCGTGGCCACGGAGGCACCGCCACTGCTGCTGCTCGCTGGCGTGGCCGTGGGCACTGGCGGTATGACCGGGCGCGCCAGCTGCGCCTCCAGGCTGCTCACCATGCCCATGCTGGGCGCCCGCACATTGATCACCTTGCGGGCGGAGAGGGGAGCCGTCGAGGAAGCGGAGGCGCCGCCGGCCACGTGGGCGGAGGTGATGCTGATCTGGTTGAGGCTGTGGCTGCTGCTGCTGTTCTGCAGCAGCTGCTTGAGCAGGGCATTGTTCGAGTCCTCCGCTCCGCCCGTTCGCTGGTTGTTATTAACGCTGGCTGTGGGCGTGGCATTGGCCGGGGGATTGCCTGCAGCTGGAGCAGGAGCAGGGGTTACCTGCGACTGGTTCTGGAGGGGCGTCAGGCGCTGCTTCTCCTCGCTGCTCTCCTGATCCACGCTGGGCGTGGCCTCCTTGGCCTCCTGCTTGATCAGCAGCTGCTTGCTCACCTTGGGCTCGCCCACAATCTCCTCCAGCTTGGCTCCGCCGTCGGTGGCCAGCTGGCTAACGCTGAGCTTGGCGGCCGCCGCATTGTTGGCCAGCGTGGTCAGCTTCAGCTGCATGGGAGCCGCAGCAGCAGCAGCGACGGCGGCGGCGGAGGGAGCAGGAGCTGCCGCCTTGTCGGTGACCTCCTGAACCTGGAGGGCAGCAGCATGATGCATCTGGAGAGAAGCCTGGCTGTGGCTGGCCATCGTGGTGGTGGTGGTAATCATCTTGGGCTTCTGCTGGGCCATCGTCGTCTTGGAGAGCACCAGGGATATGTTCTTGTTCTGGATGGAGAGAATGGGCCGGGAGCCTAGCCCAGGACTATTGATGCAGATGGTGCCCGCCGACACGGAGACGGTGGAGGAGGTGGAGGAGGAGGCGCCCAGTTCGGAGGAGCTGGTCATGGTCACCGTCACGGGTGTAGCCTGAATCTGCTGCTGCTGCTGCTGCTGAGCCTGCTGCTTGAAGATGTTGAAGCTGGGCGGGCAGTTGAGCGTGTTCTTGTCCAGCGGCTTGATCACCACGCTGTTGATGTTGGCAAACTCCGGCTCCGCCTCCTGGGACTTGCTCTTGTTGAGGATCTTGTGGATGTTCTCCGTGTACGTGGTTATCTTGCGCGGAGCCTCGTCCTCCGACACTGAAGCAGACGCCGCTGCCGCCGCCGCCGCCTCCTGGACCATGGCGTACGTCTGACTGGGATTGGTGGTGGTGATGGTCACTATACTCCCGGTGGCCGGCTGCAGCGTCTGGTGCGTCTGCTGCTGCTGCTGGTGCTGGTGCTGCTGCAGCTGCAGCGGTAGCGACATCTTCTTGTTCACCACCTTGGCGGCCACGATCTTGGTGGTGGCCGGCTTGATTTGCAGCCCCGAGAAGGAGACAATGGTGCCGCCGCCGCCGCCGGTGGTGTTCTTGGGCACCCGCTTGATTAGCTTGGTGAAGTTGTGGTGCGTATGGGGATGCCCGTGCGGATGGACATGCGGGTGACCCTGCGGAGTCATCACCTGGCCGCCGCCACCGCCCCCAGGCTGGAGGAGCTGCTTGTTCTCAACGATTGTGGCTCCGCCGGCGGTGGCCGCTCCGCTGGCACTCATCAGGGGCTTTAGCAGCGGCACCGATATGGTCTTGTTGCCAATCGAGACCTTGGCCGTAGTCTGGGTGACCTCCGACAGCTTCTTGGCATTCACCACCAGCTGGGTGGTCTTCATCTTGTTGTGCAGGTTCACCCGGTTAAGTAGCGTCGTCGTGGTGGTGGGCTGCCCCGTCTGGCTGCTGCCCGTGACCGTCGTATTGAAGATGTTGTAGTTGCTCTGGCCGGGCTTCTGTGTGAGAATGGTGGTGGTGGTTCCGCCTGCTCCGCCAGTTCCGCCACCTGTGGCGCCATTGTTGGCATTAAGTATGATGGTTGGGGCATTACTGACAACAGGTACCGTCGCGGCCGCCACGGTCACCGCGTTGTTGTTGTCCCCGCTGGCGGTGGCTGGCATCACCACAAAATCGAGATCCTCCACCTTGGCTGGGATCTCCGTGTGATCCTGGCCCGAGCCGCTGGGCTCAATTGAGATGATGGAGGCGGTGGATGAGGAGGAGGAGGCGGAGGACGAGGAGGAGGCGGCCACCTCCTTTTTGGTAAAGCTGGCGAAGGCTAGAGGATTCAGAGGGTGGTTAGTAGGGACTTGCCATTGGCTGCTTTCTATAAAGGCAAACTCACTCTGCTTGTCGGCGTCCTCCGTTTTGATTGCACTCATCTCGGCGCCAGTGCCGAAATTGCACACAATTATCTGCTGCGGCTGCTGCTGCTGCTGCTGTTGCTGGTCGCGTGCATCCCAGGGGCCATCATCCTGGGTGCCGGCGGTGGCCTGCGAGTTCTGCGAATCGAGCGCAACTTTGGCCTGAACCTGCTGGGCCTTCACCTGCTGGCCAGCACGCTGGTAGAGGAGCTGCTGCGACGGTGGCGGTGGCACCGCTTTGGCGGGCAAACTGGGCGCTGGACTGGGCGTACCGAGAAGCAGCTCTGTTTTGGGCTTCTTGCGCGTGGGATCCTCCGCCGGATCGTCTTGGGGGCCGCCGCCGCGCTTTTGGATGCTGACCGCAGTGAAGGCGGCCACCGCCGCAGAGGCCACACGTTCGGGTTTCGCCTTTTCGGCGGCACCAAGCGATGTTGTCACCTTCGATATATTCATAACAAACAGACAAGTGGGAACGCTGGACGCTGGAAGCGATGCGTTACGTGGGACGGGGCGGACGAACGTCCCACTATGGGACTACGAACACGGCGGATTGTAGGTTTAAGTAGCGAAAACATGCACGATTTGGTCAAAAAAATTTATTTTCGTGTATTGTATGCAGTAGGTAGAAGAGCTGAAAAAACATCGATGACACTATCGATAGACGCACATATCGATTACATGGGTCTGGCTGACACCATCGATGGTTTTTCAAGTATCGCGATGGTTAAAATCTATTTTCAAGCTAAAAATGGTTAGATAACCAAAGAACAGTTGGCTGGCAACAATTACCATATACAACAGTAAATTAGCTTTAATTATGGCCATTGAAAGAGCTGCAGAAATGCATTTAAATCTAATTTTTTATTTAATTACTTTGATTGCAGGAGTACCCTTAATTTTCACATTTAATATTCAAGATCAACCTTAATATTTGAAGCTACTTTGGAGTCGATACCAAATATATCGATGTTTTGGCAGCTCTAATAACTATATATAGAGCTGGACTTGCTCACAAAAGTATTGTTACATATAATCTAAGCAATTTTTTGTTTTCAAATTAGTTGGAAATAATTTGTATTATCTACCTTAAATAACTTGGAGTTTATTAAATTAATAAATTAAGTATTCCGATAAAAAATGTAGAACTGAAATTTTATTACTACATGTAGTTTTATCTAACAATAATGTATGAAAACAAATTATAATAAAACGTTAACACACCATTTTGAAAAACTAAATATAAGGTAATTTTTCAAACTTTTTACTAATTTAAAATATTAAATCGCTATTGCTTGGAAATTTTAGTTTCCAATTGTGGATATTTTTAAGAAATATTTTATGAAATAGGATTCCGAATAATTTATTACATTCTAGATATAATTATTTTCAAAAGTCAAAATCAATCAACCGATAGCTTCCTAGTGTTAATCCGATTGTTGCAATTCAAATTGATTTTTATATTCTTTAATGGTCACACTGCAAATTCATCAACGCTGGCAACCCTGCTCCTTGTTGATGCAACACATTTTTAGGTTTCCAACTAAGAAATATTAGGAATTCTAAGTGAAAACCCGCGATGTTGGCCCTGAAAACTGTCTCACAGCTTTTCAAGCAAACTCTGGCAAGTAAGTGATGTCTCTCCCTGCCTCTCTGCATAGAGAATAATGCAATTTTTCGGGTTTTCCCTATAGCGGGCAACATTGCTATTGGCAGTACGGCCGGTCTCAAATACTTCGCTCCTCCCATCAAATACAAGAGTAAGTAAGCTACACTTGTGACAGGAACACGCCGTAACAGTCCCACACCCACAGATGTGGAGCAGCCGGAGCGGCCCAAGCTGAGGATCATGGAGCGCCAGCCGCAACTGCCGCCAAACATTCGTCCGCCCAAAATGCAGAAGCGATTGCGTTACATGCGCGGTCCGGAAACGGTGCACAACACCCTGCTCCACAAGCAGTACGCCATCGTGGCCACGGGCGGCGGCCGCCTCCGTTGGGGCCACTACGAGATGATGCGTCTGACCATCGGCAGGAAGATGAACGTTAGCACCATGTTCGCCACCTGGCGCGTACCCGCGCCCTGGCAGCCGATCACCAAGAAGGGACAGGGCCAGCGTATGGGCGGCGGCAAAGGCGCCATCGACCACTACGTGACCCCCATCAAGGCGGGACGGGTCATTGTCGAGATCGCCGGCAAGTGCGAGTTCGTCGAGGTCAAGAACTTCCTGCAGCAAGTGGCCAACCAGCTGCCGTTCCAGGCCACCGTCGTTTCCCAGGAGATGCTTGACGAGCAGCGGGCGGCCGAGGAGGAGCATGCGCGCACGAACCAGAATCCCTTCACCATGAAGTATGTGATCCAGAACAACCTCAACGGCTGCCACCGGTGGCTATCGCCCGTGGATCACAAGTGGTTCGGCAAGCACCTGTAGATGTCTTAATATATGTCCCTCCCCTGCCTTAACTGATAAATAAAGAAATATTTGTTAAATTGTTAAGCAGTTAAGCAGTTAAGCTAGTTCTGACTAGCTTCTATACTTTTTCTGGCAAAGATATATATCCGGGTTGTTTGTTGCTTTCCTTGTATATTGCAGAAAAAAGCGGGGAAGAGAGAACAAACCTCTTCAACCAAATCACGTTGGCTACTTGAACTAACAGGTTGTTGCTGCTTTGCTTGTACATTTCAGCCAAAGCGTAGAAGGGAGAACAAGCCTTTTGATCTTTAGTTCATTAAAATACTCCAAAACTTTAGTTCGCTACTGAGTAAAGCTTATAACCTGTTGTTGATGCTTCGCTTGTACATTGCAGGTAAAGTGTGGAAGAGAGAACAAGCCTCTTCTTCTTTTCTTTTTTCTTTATTAAAATATTTTAAAACTCTCGTTCGCTACCGAGTTGAGTGAAGCTTATAACCTGTTGTTGCTGCTTTGTTTGTACATTGCAAGTAAAGCTTGGAAGAGGGAACAAGCCTCTTCAATCTTTTCTTTATTGAAATATTCCAAAACTCTCGTTCGCTACCGAGTTGAGTGAAGCTTATAACCTGTTGTTGATGCATTGCTTGTACATTGCAGGTAAAGTGTGGAAAACGGGATTTGGGCAGAAGCATACTTACAAGTGAAGTAGATCTTCCCGATCTCAAAAGACTGGAAATGTACCACTCTTTTAATTTAGTGAAAAAGTACCTCCTCTGAGCTCTGGTTAAAGCTGGACAAATAAATCTTAACCAGAAATGGTTCCCCAGCCTTATATCCCGAAAATAAATAGATAAACACCATGTGAAGGAAATGTACGAGTTCTATTGCAAACATTTGTTTAATTTTTCCATTTCAGTTATGAGGATAATATGTAGTCATAGAATATTTCATTTTTTGCAGCTGCATTCGCATTATAATTAATATATATGTATTTTGCAAGTATGCGTTGTGTGTGTGTTTTCTGTGGCAGGGGAGAGTGGGTATTGGGTGTGAATAATAGCCTTCTTCCACCGGCCTCCGGTGCCTCCTCCTACTCCTCATTATCCTTCATGCCGCTGCAGCTGCGTGCTCTTGGGCTTCGGCTTCGTCTTCGTCTTCGTTTTTGTCAAGTAAAATCAACACATTTCGTTGATCTCGTGAAATCGGTGATCGATGATGATCCATCTCTCGTCCTCGTCCTCGTCCTTTACTCCAGCCGGTGGAAGAGGGCTATAATGCCGGGGACGGGGTATGTGTGCTTCTGTGTGTGTGGCGTGTATTTTTGTGTGTGTGTGGGGGGCCGAATGGAATCTCGGGCTCCCTTACCCTTAGCGTGTCGTCTAACAGTCGGTATCGTACCAGGCAGCCAGATTGTTGTTGTCATTGGGTGGCGTCGGCATGGCGTCCAAATCAAAGTTCAATGCACCGGCATCAATCTCGCCGACGTCCATGTCCATGGAATAGGGCGATGTGGGTGCGCCGCTGGGCGGGATGGCGCCGATAGCGCCACCACCGTTGCCAGCACCGCCAACCGCTCCGCCATTGCCGGCATTACCGCCAGTGCCGCCGCCGCCGCCGCCCACCGGGCTGCTGATCTCTAGACCCTGCATTGAATCTATTGGTAGAGTATCATATCCTGCGGACAAAACAAAGAGAGGAGAAAATAGGGCGAGAAATTGATGATTAATAAACGGGGAACGAGGGGGTAGGCGTCGTTTCCTAGCAGCTCGACAGATGATGATCCGGAGTCAGGGAGCTCTGCCACAAGTGGAGTTAACCTCCCAATTTTATTGTTTAGATAGAAGCAAACATTTTTGACTCAAAGTCCATTTACTGGTGGCATTAATTCCACTCGGGCAGAAGCTCTGTTCCACAATAACCTAAGGGATATATCGAACAACATAAACCATTCTTTGAATGTCGCTTAAATATATTCTAAGAACTATATATCAATAATTGACACCACAAAGAGATCAGATCATAAATTCAATTCGAGTCCGTCGTTCCTCGACTCTGCATGCACACTCACAACGCGTCTTACAAACTATATAAATATTGCATATATATATTGCTTGCATATATATACACGATTTACGAATAAAAGTGACTAAGTAGTTCTATGCGATAATCGCTGGCTACGTGACATGCAAACATAATCATCTTTGTTGATGGAAAACGTGAACTCTAGATGCGGTTCTAATGAGAAACCAAACGAAAGATATTTAAACGAAAGGATAAATATTGGAAATAATCAAGAAAAACGTAATTGTTGCTTCATCTTTATCGGTCCACTCGATGGTATTACACTTTATATCCTGGCTAGGTAAGCGGGAGAATGAAAGAGAAAGAGAGGGAGAGACAGGAACGCTTCTGTCATCGATATCCTTCTTTTCAGGGTTGTATTTCGTTGTTATTCGTGACCAGTGAGAAGAGTGTGTTATATATTTATTGTTGTGTGTAGGTGTGTGTTTGTGTAAGTGCGAAGATCTTCAAGTTTTAAGCTATGCTTGCTTCTTTTCTAATATTGATTGCCCGATGGCACGATAAAACAAATGCTAGTGGAGATGCTGCATCTTCCTGAAGATGCCAGAATGCTGAATGCAGTTTTAAAGGGACTCTTAGCTTCGATTTGGGGCTTGAGTCTAGTAAGACTTAGCCCCTCCCTCCACACATCAAAATGAAAGCAAGATCGAGGAGGGGGCGTCACTATGACACAAAAAAACGTAATTTGTATTTACTTCCTTTGCATGCACACCGTAATTAATTAAGGGTTAACGAAATCAGGGGGGGTTAACGAGCAGGGAGAGATAAAGAGATGGTGACATCTAGCAAGGGGGCCGGTGGGGAGGGGTCGAGGAGATCTGCTGTTCACACTGCAGGTTTAGATTTGAACATAACACTTTTGGTTTGTTGCTTGGATTTAATTAGTGCTTATTTGAATGATGAGACACGATAACGATTAAATGTATGCGAGGGAGAGTGGGGCTGGGGCGATGGGGGCCCAAGGAGTTATCGAATCGTCTGAACCTGAACATGTTCCCGTTACATTTACATTTTCTTTCTTGTTTTTGAGGGGTTATGCGGGCGGGGGGTTCTTCTTCTTCTTCTGGTGGGGGGTTCGGGGATCTCTTCTCTTATGCATATGACATACATACCTTGCTGATGGAATGCGCGACCTCCGTGCGAACTGTGCACACTGGGCGGACCCTGTCCGTACAGGCCCTCATATGCTTCTTCGGGTCCAAGCATATCCTGTGATCGATCGATTTATCGTGTTCGTTTATCGGTTTTTGGTTGGTTGGTTTGGTCGGTGGTGTACGTGTGTTGTGGTGCGTAATGTGTGCGTGACCGTAAGTGTGTGTGTGTGTGTGTGTATTTTTACAGTTTCGTTTTCACATTTATTTGTTGTTGTTTTTTTTATTTTTTTTGGGATGGATCAGAAGTGAAAAGTTGTTAGGAAAGAAGAAGACACGCGCAAACGGCAGTTTGCAAGTGAATGTGATAGACAGGGGGAGAGAGAGAGAGAGTGGTTGTGGGGCATGGTGAGAGTGAAACAGAGACAGAGAGAGAGAGAGAGGAAAAGGCAGAGTCGCGTTGTTGTTGATGTTTGTGAGTTTGAATTTGGTGCAGTGATTATCCGTCATTGGTTTTGTTTTCGGTTCATTTACCGTTGCAGTTGTGTTGGTAGTGGTGGGGATTTATTTTTCGTGTTTTGGTTTTGTTTTTTTGTTTTACACACACAAAGTAAACATAAAGGAAAAAAGAAAAGAACAAAAAGTAAATAAAAAACGTGAATTAATTAATTACAAAATCATAATTAAACACAAACGCAGCAGCGGACATTCAAAGAATGTACAAAAGTAAATGTTTTTAATTCATATTGATGTATGTATATTTCGAGGGGTGTTTGCAGGGGGTGGGGGGTAGGGGGTGTAAGTGGAAGAAGGGGTGGGAGGGGGGTAGTGTGGTTGTGTGGGGATAAAATACGATGAGAACTAATCGGTATCGGCACTGTTATCGTAATCGATGGTCATCTACAGCCAAATGCTTTTGCTACCTACTTATCGACTACCATTTACGATCTATCGAAGTTCGTGGGATACATAACGGAAGATAAGCGATAAACAACTTAACGGGTACAACGCAAAAAAATCGATTCTCAAATCAAGTTCACAAGAAATCGTTATCGAAATTGTAAGCAAGTCCAAGTAATAGCGATAATATGTATATAGCTCGATACTTAATACGGATACGGATGATACCAGTACATAATGCTAATGCTTGACTAGATTAAGTTTTTCTACGAAATTTTTTACAGTTTTTATGTACAAGTTCGCTTCGCGCGGGATATTTTCCCCGGAGGAATTCAAAACGAATTAGAAACACAAGAAGAAAGAAAGGGATTGAAAACTGAATTGAAGCGCTTAGCCTAAGGACGCACCTGCAGATCGGGACCCATGCCCAGGTCAGCGTTGGCCCAAATGTTGTTGTCCTCGCGCAGCAGCGAGTTGGTCAGCTCGATGGACAGCCGCTTCTTGTAGTCCTGCGGCTTGTCCTCGCTCATCCGGAAGAGCACGGCGGCGGCATAGGTGGCCACGCCCTCGTTGCGCGAGTGAAGCAGATCGGTCAGAGGCCCGGTGGCGCCCTCCTGCTCTATAATCTCGGCGCCCTCCTTGTCGGCGGCTAGCTCGCAAAGAACCCCAGCAGCCACGCGCTAAAAGGGAGAGAAATGCATCCTTTAACTATATCCTGGTGGCGATATCAAGACCTGACCGAGACTCACCTGAATATTCTCAATTTCGTTGAACAGCAAACGCACAAAGATGGGGATCACCGACTGCTGGCGGATGAGCGCCCGGTTGTGCGACTCCCGGGCGAGGATATGCAATGCCCCCACCGTGCCCTCGACAATCTCCTCCATGCGTACGCCATCGGCGTAGGCGGATGGCTGCTGGGAGCCCGTGGTGGCAATCGAGGAGCGTTGCTGCAATGTTAAGTTTATGATTAATCATGGAAATTGTGGAAATTATGGCTTGCTAGCACCACTTACCCTCTCTGTGTCCTGGAAGGCGCGCATCAGCAGCCGCACCAGGTGATGGATGGCCCCGTGCTCACGCAACGGGGCATGATTGGCCGGACAAAGGGCCAAATTGCGTATGAGCCCTATGACGGCCTTGATCAACGGCCAGCGTGATGGGGGATGCAAGAGCTTCACAATCACCGACAGGCCGTAGTTGAGACGCACGGCATTCTGGGCCAGCTCCGAGTCGACGTGACGCGAGGTCAGGTGACGCAGGGCGCAGACGGCCGGCTCGGTGATCTCCTCGCGATCGCCGGCATTGATGATCGTACGGACGAGGGCATCCACGCCGCCCACCTGGCAGACGGTGGCCTTGTTGCGTTGATTGTTGCACGTCAGATTCGAGAGGATGCCGGCGGCACAGGTGACCACATTGACATCGGTGGAGCCGAGCACCTGGACGAGCGACTGGAGCAGGGCCTCGAGACCCTCCACCTTGGTGGCCGCATCCGAAAGATTGCGCAGCGTCCACAGGCAGTTCTGCACGAGACGGGGCGACATGTTGCCCAAGTGCATGGCCAGTGCCTGCATGCCGCCGGCGTCCACAATGGCCGGCTTGTTGCTGGAGCAGACGGACAGCACCTTCAGCACACGCGAGGTGGTCCAGAGCAGCTTCTCGTAGTCGTAGGAGCGCATGATGCGCACCAGTTCGTTCGGTCCGCCGGAGGCGAGGATAATCAGTTTGCTCTCTTGATTGCCGTAGGCCAGAATCTGGAGGCAATCGGTTACGATGGCCAGGAACTTGACATTGTTCCTCTGCAGCAGAGTAACCATCTTCTGGAGGCCACCAGCCAAGCGGACTGCCATCTTGGAGCCATCCTGATGCAGCAGCAGATTGTGCAGCGTGGTAATTGCATAGAAGAGCACACTCTCCACGGGCGAGGAGAGCAGCTTGACAAGGGCGGGTATGCCGCCGCTCTTGAAGATTGCCAAGAGACCCTGGCGATGGTGCGACAAGTTGTGGAGCGTGCCAACCGCTGCCTTGGTGCTCTCCAGATCGTTGCTGTTCGAGATGGCGCGCACCAGGGCGGCCACCATCTGGGGGCTGTTCATGATGGCGTGCCGCGAGGCCTCCTTCTTCGACAGCTGGTGGACCATCATGGCGGCCTGGGACACAACCACCTGATCCTCGTCGTTCAGCAGCTTAATCAACTCCGGTATGGCCCTGGTGGCCAGCTCGGCATCGTCCTGGTAGTTGATTAGATTGACCACCGCGTGCTTCAACATCTGCGATGGCTCCGACAGACGTTGCACCGCCGTCGGCTGCTGCGGATCGAACTGGGTGGAGGGTATCTCGATGCCCTCCTCCAGCGTCTCCGGGAACATGGCAGCTCGGACGCGTTGCGAACGGGTTTGGCTCAGCTGCTGGTTCATATCGTCCACCTGATCCTGTGTAAAGTTCTGGGGGAAACCAGTGTCCAAATCGAACATGAGCGGATCGCCCTCCATCTCCTCATCCTCCTTGCCGGACAGCGACGGCACCTGGGTAACGGCGCCCGAATGGATGCCGGAATCGCCCAGGTACGAGCTTTGCTGCCACATCAGAGTCTGCTCCTTGGCGGACACCATGGGCGGCAGATCCGGCGGATTGTATTGATTATTATGGGACACTGCAAAGGGTAAAATAATAATGATTTACCATGTGTGAGTTTGGGGTAAAGGAGGGGAGTCCACAGAGTTTCCATCAATGGATTAAAGACGCTGGCGATGTAATGGATTACATTTTACCTTCTCCCCGTCATTTATACAGACGCTTTTAGGGGTTTCTTTTTTTTTGTTGTCAAGTTAAACAGGGAGTTGTCATGGTTTTCAAGGCAAAATCTATACTCTAAATAATTTTTAAAAACGTTTTTAATGTATTTTATGAGGAATATCTAAGAAGCTACATCGGAAACCCCTTTCAACCATCGGTCCTTGGTTCCTTTCTCTTATTTCTCCTTTAATATTCAACATTTTGTGCGAGTGTGTGGATCTTTTGATGCGAAAGAATAGACAGAACATGGCCATCAGGCTGAGTGCAGCACAGCACAGCATCCTGGCATTTGATTTAGGTCTCGATTCCCTCTCCCTTAACCCGCTGCAACCCATTTCCATATTTTCTTCTCTTTTTTTTTTAGCTAAAAGGATGGCCAAATGGGAAACGACAGCGACTGACAGCAAAGTGAGCAGCATCGTGGCATCGCAGCATTCTAGCATCTCGTGCCAGCATTCATGGAAAAAATTGCTAAAGGAAAACTTTGAAGCGTGACAAATTGAACGCTGCAGGATATTCCCGCAAAGTTCAGAAAAAGCGAGAGGGAGAGAGTGGGAAAAAAAGCGGAGGATGGCTACTGAAAAGCTGAAAAGGGGGTGCGCGCGCGCTCACACATGACAGAGTCCTGGCAAAAGGATTTGGATTTGGATGGATTTGCGGGGCGTTTTGTTTGCCACTTCAGTCTTAATTATGCCCCGACCGACCCCGTTCCAGCAGCAGCCTCCGCCCTGCGCCTTTGTTGTTTGATATATGCGCGGACACAGTTCATTTCAGACAGCCACGCCCACACGCCCATTCGTGCATTTTTCGCATTTGCATTCGCGATTCCCCCACTACACACAGTCAAGCCATTGAATTCAAGGGCCAAGAAAATATAGGTTTTAATGCTGAATTATAAATAATTCAAATAATTCTTATTAATTTTATTTGGAATATGATCAAGTTCTAAACAAAATCAGGAATGTAGCTTTTCCCCCAGCAAGTAGCAAGAATGCTGAACGCAAACCCAGTGGAAATAAGTTGTCAGATAAAGTGCGAACAACTATATTTAATATTTGCCTATATTTGCCAAGATTTTTAGTAACAAACAACAAAGAAACCTGATTAGGCCTAAACCTGATACGGACATGGCTAAATCGACTCGCCTGTTAATTCTAATCAAGAATATGCACACTTAAACTGTCGTAGCGACCTCCTTCTGCCTGTTGCTTTTATTTTTCGGTTGGCACTAAGCTATAATTCCCAAGTAAACATTGGATGATATTATTAGCTAACTACATAAAATATTACAGACCTCATTAATATATTATGATGATGAATCCATTTCATGGTATCAAGGACTCATGACATGAAATGTGTTCCCTAATTGCATATTTTCTGGAAATCAACCACAAAACCTGCTACGCATATTTATACCCCAATTAGCGCAATATGTGTTCGTTTTCAGTCAGGCTGTACTGTACTGCAAATCCCATTTCGTTTCATTTCCCAGATCGATTAACGCTCTTTCTCTTTGCCTCAGTTCCTATCCCTCGAGTGCGACCACGCACTCAAAAGAAGTCCGGATTGGGGATTGAGGATTAAGGAGCAGGGAACAGAACAAGGAGCCTTTAAGTGGAAGTTGCTGCCTCAGCCGCATACTAATTAAATTCTGCAAGCACACACAGAAAAAGCATAAGAAATGTGCAGCCAAGTTGAAAATGAGATTGGGAGACGACAGAGAGACACAGTGGGAGAGTGAAAGCAGGAGATGAGAGGTCGCGGCGAGTGTGTGTGTGTGTGGGCTGGCCACGTGCAAGTACACGAGTGCGTGAGTGGGAGTGGGCGGGCATCAACTTTCAAAAGGGTACCAGTAACGGTACTGCAAATGAAGTGGCAAAAAGGAACACGCTGTGATAGAGGGAGAGTAAGTGAGGAGGTAGCTGGAAACATCCATTTCGACAGTGCAAAGAAAAAAAGAAATGCTAAATTGCTAAATCAAAAGGAGCACGAATTCGAGTCCTTTTCCCTTTCGACTTCGGCTGTTGGTGGTGGCTGTAAAAAAGATCATCCAAGTGGCGTATGCTCGGGCATTAACAAGTATGTAAATGTGGGCAGCCCTTGACAGGAATGTATGTACACACACATACATCAATTATTCATCCGGGGTGGATGATGGATGATAGTTACCCTAAATACCCATCATTTACCAGCAGGGGGAAGAAACCGAGAACAAATTACACAATATACAAGGGCAATAATTGATGTCGCAGTATTTGCATTGAACATTGTCAGAATTGTGAATTCGTCAGGGAATTCCTTGTAAAATATC
This sequence comes from Drosophila asahinai, assembly GCA_008042795.1. Classification (NCBI taxonomy): domain Eukaryota; kingdom Metazoa; phylum Arthropoda; class Insecta; order Diptera; family Drosophilidae; genus Drosophila; species Drosophila asahinai. Next base: position 68,364 of record VNJZ01012068.1, read on the forward strand.
CCTCAACTAATAACAAATAGAAGATGTGTAAATCGTTTCTAATAATCGTGAAATAAGTCCCACTGGAAAACTCCATAAATGTTTTGAATGCTTGCAATTTTTGATTATAATTCTTTCCGTCATATTTCTTGGCTCAATTTTGTTTACAATTGCTTCAAGTGGAAATGGAGGAGCTGGATATTTGAGAGAGCGGTAAGCGGAAACCGCACATTGAATTCCACTGGAAACTTTGGCGTAAAAGTACTTTTCCATCCGTTTTTCCCGTTTAGAGTGCAAAATGGATGCCAGTTTCTTGGAAGTGAAATCCAATACAATGACACCGAAGGGGAGAAAGGGGGAAGGGAGAGTGCTGTTAGTTGTTAAGTGGTAGTACTTACTGGTCCGATTCTGGGCTGGCATGTAACTCATCTTGGTGATTAAGGCGCCTTACACCACACCTGCAAGAAAGAGACAGAGTACATAAATGAGTAATTTGCTTAACAGTTAACCAGTGCCCGTGTGTGGGTGTGTGGGAGAGAACCAAGAAACTATGGTAAAACAAAACGGAGTTTGTGCCAAGTACAACGCCATGTTTTTGCAGACATCTTACAGACTAGCTGTTAATCTGTTAAGCTGACTAGTCGCCGATTTTATTTGCTTTTCCTAACCCCTGTTTAACTTTAATTTAAACTCCTCGTTTCCGCTTTGAGATGCCGCAGCATAACACAAAATATGCTGCGTATACCAAACAAGCACACACACATACACACACTTGCACGCAGAAAGAGAGAAAGAGACATCTAGACTCAGGTAGAAATGTGTGTCGGTCTCTACCTGGCGAAGACTTGAGCCACGAACCTTGAGTGATTTAATTACTATGCCTGGCACTTCTTTCCTCTTAAATACACTTTGAAACACGCACAAAAAAAAAAGAAAACAAATTGATGTTGCTTCACTTGCAGCTTCGGAAAAAGGCGCAGCGGAAAATGCGACCGACCAGAACGCTTGCTAAAACGGAACAGAAACGGTTTCGGAGGGCAGAAGAGAACAAGAACGAGAACGAAGCACTGGCACTTGCAACACAGCCAGCGCGAGTGAGTGGGAGAGGGAGAGCGGGCCAGCGCGAGTGCGAGGGAGAGAAAGTCGAGTGCACACAAATGCACTGCTTGCTGCGCAGAGTTGCCACACATCCGCCAGAATGTGCATACACACAAGACCCGAGACAGAATCAAGGATTCTGGACCTACAGATTAGATAAAGTATCTGGCCCTAAGTTCCCAGCAATGAGCCCTTAATTCAGACAAACGCGATTTCCTGTCTGGAGCATTGTTTACATTTCAGCAGGCAACAAAACAAGCTTACCGATTTGGGGGAATACATAAAAATGCCGTTTGTATGTATCCAGCTCCAACGCACGCACACAACTACACACACACACAACGGCAGGCAGCTTACCACATACACACACACAGCCCCTCCCCACCCCCGCGAGCTACTTGTTTGCCCTTGCCTTCCAGCTTTTTCTACATGTTTTCGGCGCTTTCCCTTGCCTGCCCTTAAGAATTTACGTTTTTCAAACACACAGCATGCATCGGACAGTACTTACCACGTCAAAGGAATTAAGTCTGCTTTAAAGCAGGATTTATTTATTTAAACGCACTTGGACACAACAAATTAACGCAAAATTCTCTCTCACAATTTGAGTGTGGTCGCCAGTTTTATGTTGATAATCCCGAGATTTCGAAGAAAAAAAGTACGAAAAAGGGCTGCTTTTTGCCTTCCTGGCAGCTGGTCACACTTGTACGAGAACGTAGCAAAACTACGTAAGTTAACAAAAACGTAACAAAAGTGTCAGTGTGACCCCACTTATATTAATTTAATTGTAATATTTTCAAAAAATCAAAATCCAATATCATTCTGTTATATTCAAGCACTGGTTTTTATTTAATATATTTCCTAATAACTATGTGGGGGGCGGAGTCGACAAAGTCATGTAGTTGACGTGGGCTCCTCGGAAATAACCACCGATGCTGGGGGAGAGTCGTGTCGTGGCTTGCTCTGAGGCTCCCTGAGGATCTTGAGCAGTGTTCCCTTGTGGCGCTCCATGCCATCGTACAGCCCGTACACCTGGGCGAATCCAAAGTAGGCAGCCACGGCCGCCACTCCAAAGAGAGGAACAATGACGATGAAACCGCCCAGGCAGGCGAAGAACACCATGGATACGATTGTGAGGAGAGTGCCTGCAAGGAGTTTGATTAGAAGGGAATCTCTGGAAGACGTTGTCCAAACCGATACATACCTTCTAGTACCAAAAGGCCGGTGAACGTCATCAACATGGTGGCTATGCCGAAGCCAAAGATAATGAGGAAGGGCAGCAAGAAGACCAAGCCGGCGGCCAGCAGGCAGATGGCAATGTGAGGATTCCTGGCGCACCAGGCTGCCGCGGACTCGAAGATCTCATTGCCGCCCAGCTCGGACATCACAAACTCCGCCAGACGTCGCAGCTGTAGCCCTGAAATAGGTCAAAGTGTGGCCATTACTTAAGGATCCTTTTATATTATATTTTGTTGGAAACTAAACATCAAAATAAAGATAATGTCAAAGTCCAAAGATCGCGTTAAAAGCATTACTCCTTAAATATGTTATTTGATTTTAATCGAAAAAATCTAATTGCCTAAAATTTGAGTTTTTAATGGTCCGAAAAATGAGTGGCGGAACCTTTGAATTACAGAAAAAGAGCGTAAAAACTCGCTTATAAGCCGTAAAGAAATATTCAAGTTAATTTCAGCAATTAAGACTCAATTTATGGAGTACTTACACATCTTATGGAGCGTCTGAAGCAGGGACTCGAGGAACTGGTCATTGCCGTTGCCCACCGGCGACGCCACATTCGCCTGAGCTGTGTCTGGCTGTGCCTTCCTTGGCTCCGCTGTGTCCCCTTTCGATCCCGAGGCGGATCGCTGGGCATCTGCGTTCGCGTTCGCGTTCGCATTAGCTTCCCGGGCGGCCGCTTTGCGCGCCTTGTTCGAATGGGCCTGGAATGGGCAATGGAGAAAGAGATTATCACAAAGCCGAAACCAACGAAATCGGTAGTGATTAAGCGCCATCAAACGATGACCTTTGGCACCATTAATTCCTCTTCCTTCAAGCGTTGCCGGCGAACTGCACCCACACACACACCTACCATGTTGTTGTTGCTGTTGTTGACTCCTGCGGCAATGTCAGATCTCAAAGAATGACTGCTGCTGGGCTCATTCCAGGCGAAAGAGATGCAGGTCGCTAAGCCGGGTAATTATCTCGTCAAATTCGTGTCTGACTGTGACCAAAAAGCAACAGTAACGAAAATCAAAATCAAAATAATGAGCAGAACGTAAACATTGAGAGCGGCCTGCCAACTCGCTGCTAAATAATTGCTGTGGGAATGCCAACTCGATGGAGTAAAATTAATTAAAATTAATTAAATTAAATCAAGTTAATATTAGCCATACATTTGTAGAGCATCCAAGAGGTTTTTCTTATAGGTCCTTATCTTTTGAACGTCTTTTAAGGACATCTAATATTAATCCGTAGCTTCCTTATGGCCAAATAACAAAAGGGTACAGTAAATTCAAAAACAAACTAAGTTAAAAAATAATAATTCCATTTAAAACACATTTGCTTTAATTTCACATGTATTAGTTTTAATAAAGCTATGAAAAAAAGTGTAATCTTTAGCTTAAAAGTCCATTTGGGTTAGTTGAGCAACTAATTAGTTTTTAAAGGCTTCAAGCTATAATAAGCACAGAATTTGTATGAACGATAAATATATAAATATTGTGTATATAAAAATATTTTCGATAGCAGTCACAGTGATCCAAATCACATAAATTTAAAGCCTGGGGGTTAATGGAGCAGGAATCGAAGTCCGTTGAACGGTGGCCGCTCCGTAATCCTCTCTGCAATCAAGCGCTCGCCGTGCACAGTCATCCCGCAGCGCAGCTTGGGCGCGTGCAGGAAGTTCATATCGGCGGCCCGCTCGCGACACGGGAGCGGCAGCCATCCGTACACCTGCGACTCCAGTACGGGAACGCCTGTGGCCAGCTTACGCTGTCGCTCTAGGTGCTTCTCTGGCCAGGTGTGGGGAAGATAGCGCAACGCATTCGCCGGCTGGCGTTGCTCAAACTGCGCGTAAAACTTTCGGGTCAGTGGGTGAACTAGAAAGCACGGGAAGATCATGAAATCACAGAATAAAACACTTTAAACACGTTAATGGCAATCAGGGTGCACAGAAATGGCTAGGGACTTAAATTCAGTTGATAAGATGTCCAGAAGTACGCGATGATGGGTGAATATTGAATACAAAAACAAGTTTTGATTATTTTTTAGCAGCTGGTAAAAAGGAATATCTTATTTAGAAATTTTCCAAAATGTAACCTGATTTTTTTGTATTAATAGTTAAAAAAACGTTTTTAAAAAACCGAGAGTCTAGACCGCTTGAAAGCAAACAACGCTAGATCGATGCGTCTGGTGATGCTGATCACAAATTAAAATAAATTTAAAGTGGAAACACTTCAAAATACGACTTTCACCAAAAATAAAGCTGTCAAGTTCCACCAGACTAGATTGGGTAGAAACAGACAGTCGGACGAGGCTGGATCAATGCATCTGGTGATGCTGATAAATAATTAAATAAATTTAAAGGGGAAGTACACTTTGGAAATACGACTTTCACCGAAAATAAAGCTGAAAGCTTCGATCAGACTAGGTTACGTAGAAACAGACAGCCGGACGTGGCTAGATCGATGCGTCTGGTGATGGTGATACAACAATTAAATAAATTTAAAGGAAATAAACTTCGGGAATACGACTTTCATCAAATATAAAGCTGAAAGTTTCCACCAGAGTAGATTTCCTAGAAACCAACAGCCGGATGTGGCTAGATCGATGCATCTGGTGACTTTAAGGGATCTTAAAATGATTATATAATAAAGTCCACTTGATATACCCTGGCTCACTGGAACAAAGGCCTCGTAGAGCCTGATGTGTCGATTGGACTTGTCGATTAGCTCCTTCTCAAAGTCGTAGGGCAGAGGTCGGGGATCGCCCTCGTGATGATCCTGGCCCTCGCCATCCTCCTCGCCCTCGCCCTCGTCGGTGGCCTCCAGTCCTGGCTTCATGCTGCTCCAATTTTCACTTTCAGCTCTTTAACTTGAACTGCAGCCCAGCTCCTGCTCCTCCTTCGGCTGAAGGAGCACTCTCTCTCTCTATGCGGCAAAGGAATCCGTCCGCAGCCGGTGGCGTGCTCGGGTCGTTTGACTTGGCTAAGGACTACGCTGCAAGCGAGGCAAGGACACCTGCGCCGTCCGTCCGTCCCTCTAGCCTCTCCAGCTGTGTCTGCCGCCTGCTGCCTGTCTTTCTGCTCATTTCACTTTGCCTCCATGTGGCAGCAACTTGTACTCATTAAAGTTTTCCCATTGTTGCCGGATGGCAGGCAATGTTACCAGCACGGCATACGTACGCATCCCCATGACGCACCCACCGCCCAAGGAGCAGGGTCGGGCTGGGAGGTGTGACCCACAATCACAGTTTCGCCAAATGGAGGAGGTGGCGGAGGAGGAGGCGGAGTACCTTTAACCCTAAAAAATGGCAAGCAGTCATATATATTGGCTCCATTTCATGTCGTTGCCGTAATTTGGTACAAGCCCAAAAACCGAATCCTTGAAGTAAACAGCAATTTCCGAAAATAAACCCATTTCGGGGGGCGATTGCCATTGCGTGTCCAAACACAAATCGCAGCCGCAATCCGGGCAGGGCAGGGCAGGGCAGGGAGACGGGAGCACTTGGCAATACCACATCCTGCCCCTGATCGGGGATTGTAATCCTTTATGCCTCCGCAGTTGTGCAACTTTCTCGATGTCGCCAATTTCCGGCCTAATCGAAGCTAATTGGTTGCATAAATACACAAATAAATCAATTTAATTACAATTCAGGCCAAAGCGGCTTTGGCTTGCACACGCACACTCACACTCGGATTATGGTTAGACATTTATATATATATAAAGTTATAGTTATAGTTATAGTTATAGTTACCCTAAGTATATGTGTGGGCCCTGGCAATGTCTCGAGTAAACCACAAAAAAAAAATAAAAAAAGAATACCAAAGTGTAATAAATTAATTAGCAACAAACAGAGGGGGTTTATTTACACTGAGAAATGCCTGAAATTCACTTAAATCCTTTCTACATACCTAAATCCTGTTGCTTTCTTAACTGTAATTCTTCTTAAAAGATAAATGTACAATATTTCTGACTCTCTTTGAACTTAAATGGTATATCTACTAAGGAAATTCCCTATAACTCAAGCGGAAAATTAATTAATTAATAAAAGTACCTAAAAAAGCATTGTCTAACACATTGAAATTAATCTATTTTCAATTTAAAAAATTAAAAAAAAAGCATATGTCCAGTCAGTGCAATCAGAGAAAGGTAGTTCTCTTCCCCTTCTCCAAAGTGGCTGAGGTATGAGCTCCTTATGAACCCTCTGAGGGCTCTAATGCGTACAAGGTTAAGTCAAATCTCTGCGAGATGTCTGAGGATTCTCTGGGCCAGTCCAAGTCCCCTTAACTAACTAAATACATAAATATCTACATAGTCAGTCGTGCTTAGTCGCACCTACAGGGCATCTGGATAAAAGTCCCTGTAGGCAAAGCCCTCGATGTACTCCGGCCGGTGGCAGCCAAAGAGATGATGCGGCAAGTCCTTGTGGGCATGCCGCTCCAGGGCCTTGCGCGTCTTCTCCAGGAGCACAGCCTCATCGAACTTGACCCGCTGCACGGTGGTCTTGCGGAGGATGGTCTGCACGAACTGCGACCACACGGAGCCGGACTCCTCGCTCTCCGCTTCGGGATCGGCTTCCGTGAGCTTCTCCTTGTGGATCTTGGGCTTGGGCTCAGCGGGCTCCAGAGCCTTGGCCTTGGCCTTGGCCTCAGCGTATGCAGTGGCCACCTCCGCATTGCTCGCTGCCTGCTGAGCCTCGTCGCCAGGTGCCGATGTGGCTGATGCCGCTTTGCTGACCTTGCCAGCAGAGGGAAGGTCCTGCATGAGCGTCTGCAGGCGGTCCACCGTCTCGGCCATCCGCTTCCGGAAGTCGACAATGCGTCGGGCGTAGCGGAAGAGCTCCCGCTCCTCGGCCGGCTTCATGGGCCGCATGCGCAGCTCATGGGGCTCCAGGAGCGGCTGGTAACGCACCGCCGTCTCCGTGGTGCCCATGAGGTAGATGCGGTGGGCGAACTCCTGCATGGCAGTGGTGTTGACCATGGCCAGGGCATACCCGTTGCGCGCCTGCAGGATCACCTCGCGGATCTCGTCCAGCTGCATGAGGGAGGCGGAGGAGGAGGACGAGGAGACATTGGCCATGGCACTGGACTGATCCTCCTGATCCTCCTCCAACTGGCCTGGCCTGTCCAGGCTCTCCAGCACCTTCGCCAGGTGGCCGTGCATGCGCTCGCCGTCCGCCTGGAAGCTGAGCAGGCCCAGGCCCTGGATCAGCCGGATGTTGGCCGCATACTGCTGCTCCAGCTCGTACAGCTGCCAGAGGGATCGCATCCGCGACTCGTACTCCTTCTGGGCGCCCGGACCCAGGACACTGCTGACATTCGTATCGTACAGCTGCAGGCCCCGGATGAAGGCCACGTCCATGGTGAAGTTGCCCATGAAGGAGAGCACGTAGTTGAGGGCTTCCGAGGCGCTGCCAAAGCTCTCCCTGCGCTGGGCAAAGAACTCGTCCAGGTCGCTGACCGTCAGCTGGTTGCGCGGCACCTCGCTCCGCTGCAGGCTCTGGTTGAGCTCCCGCTCCTCGCGTATCCGCTCAAAGTTGCTCACCAGCAGATCCCCGGCGGGCTGTTGGAACTCATCGAACACCTCAATGTCCACGGCCATGGTGGTGGTCGACTCCCCTCCATCCTTGCCCGCCTCCTGCCCTCCAGCCCGTTCCTTGTCCCTCTCCCTCTCCTGCTCGTAGTAATGCTCGTAGTTCTCCGGATGACACTGCGGCGTCCACTGTTCCTGCACCGCAAACTGGCGCTCCCTGCTCCGCTCGAAGATCGAACGCGCACTGAAACGCTGCAGGTCCAGCCCCGCATAGATGTCCTCCTTGTGGGCATGGCAGCAGTGCAGCGCCGACATGTCCATGGGATGGGCCTCCGTGTTGAAGATGTACGCGCCGGCCTGGACCACACACACATCGTCCTCGGAGGATAGCAGCTCCCCGCCAGAACCGTCGTCGTGCAGGAAGTTGTCCTCGTCGAAGAGCAGATACAGGTACTTGCTCGTCTCCGCCAGGAAGAAGGACTCCATGCGGTTCTCCTTTTCGTGGGTGACCACGTTGCGGATCTGAAATATGGGTTTTGAAATTATTTGGGTATATGTTTTCAAAATATTATATATAAGATTGGTAAACTCTAGGTCAAAGATATATTGATTTATATATTAGGGATCCTGGTGATCACGGGGTCCTTATTTGAAGGATTTATCTAATTTCTGTTTGAACAAAGCGATCAGTCAATTTAGTCACGTTCGTCTCTCAGAGTGTCCGTTTGTCCGTCTATCCGTTTGTATCTTTGTCCGTTTGTCGGTCTATAAGTTTGTCCGGATGTTCGTTTGTCCGTCTGTCCGTCAGTCCCATTGGCCGTCAGTCTATCCAAATGTGTCTTTGTCTCTTTGTCCGGTTGTTCGTTTGTCCTTCTATAAGTTTGTCCGGATTTTCGTTTGTCGTCCATCTTAATGTGTATTTGTCCCTTTGTCCGTTTGTCCGGTTGTTCGTTTATCCGTCTATCCGTTTGTGTCTTTGTCCGTTTGTTCATCTATAAGTTTGTCCGGATGTTCGTTTGTCCGTCCATCTAAATGTGTATTTGTCCCTTTGTCCGTTTGTCAGTTTGTCCGGTTGTTCGTTTGTCCGTTTGTCCATCTATCCGTTTGTGTCTTTGTCCGTTTGTCCCTTTGTCCGTCTGTTCGTGGCTCCGTTTGTCCGGATGTTCGTCTGTCCGTTTGTCTGTTTGTTCGCATGGGATGACACTTCTCAGAGACTATCACTGTGGACGGCAGTCCACGTAGTGACGATTAGCACCGAGACTGTGGTGCGCACGGAGATTACTATATACAGCCGTAGAATTGAAAATCTGCTACGATAGTCCGATCGGAACAATTGATATCCCGATCGAAAGGTATTGTTAACCTCTTTGAAACTGCATACTAAGATTTTTAAAAAACGGATTAGTTCAGAAGAAATGCGAGTGAAAGTGCGAAATTTAAAATGTTGAATGTTGGAGCTATTGGGGCCGGTGGAGCAAAACTCAACAAATTTTTAATGTGGTTGTGATCTAGCTTCAAAAACTTCGAATGACACCTCAATCATCCCGATCCGATACTCCGTTCAAAAGATATTCAATAAACAAAACTTAGTTTTGTTAACGTTACTATTAATCGTCACAAAATTTGATATCAGAAACTTTTGAAGTTGAAGGTGCCATCGTCACTTTAATCTCACCTCGTTAAGAAGTGTTTTTATTTGATAAGATCTAGAGCTGCCAAATGTTGTGATATCATTCTTAAAGGTTGCACTCAGATCAATTTTATTAAGAGTCTAGACTCAAGAGTCTATCTCGCTTTCTCTTTGTCAGTCACTGTCTGTTAAAGCTTGAAACCTGGCAGGGATTTTTCGTATTCTTATTTTCATCTCTACAACGTTTTCTGAGTATTGTACCTAACATTTTAGGTCAATCGAAGTAAAAGTTTCTTAGATAAAGCTTTGGAAAAATGAAATTCGAACTATAGCTTTCTTACTTGCTTAAGTTTTTTTAAAAGGGAGATCAATATAGCTTTCAAATGTGTATTGCTTTTGATTTGATTGAAATTTCAATCATAAAGGCTTCGATTAGTAATCAAGTTGACATATTTAAATAGTTTTTGAAACATTGCTTACCGTTGCATAGCCGCACTTGGTCTTGGCACTGAACTCGATGGTCTCCAGCATGTGCTCGCCCAGCTCCAGCAGGTATTCGTTTCGCGTCGCCCGATAGAGGTACATCGCCGATTCGATTAGCTCCGGCCGCAGGGGATAGACTTCGCGATTGGGCGACGCCTCGCCGGCGGCAATGTTGTAGAACTCCGGCAGGAAGCCGTACTTCTTCCACACGCCGATGTACCGCGAGATGGTGCGCAGCGCCGGCTCCGTGTCACCGACAATGCTCAGAATGCCGGGCCAGAAGGCCTCCAGCGACTGGAAGACGGGCAGGGTGACGTGGCCCTTGTTCATGCCCACCCACACGTACCAGTCCTCCTTCCGCATATACTTGTCGATGGCCGCCCGAGCCTCGTGGAAGAGATCCAGCAGTTCGGGTCGATTGAGCAGCATGGACGCCTTCACCAGGTATTCGAAGAGGGAATCCACACCGGCGCCAATGCCCGAGTCCAGCGCCGTCCAGCGTCCGCTCTGGACATCGATGTGGTTGCCAAAGAGGCCGATGGGCGAGCGGTGGTCCCAGAGAGCGTAGACCGCCTGCATGGCCACCTCCTCGTAGATGCTGTTGCCGGTTAGCCGGCTCAACGTGCCGAATTCGATGAGGAAGGTGCCCACACCGGCCGTGCACGTCACCGAGGTCTCGCCCTTGGGCACGCCGTAGCGCAGATTCACCGTGCCGTACGGCATGCCCGTGTTCGTGTCAAAGGCGGGCAACAGCCGCCGAGCCACGTCCTCCGCCAAGCGCAGGAGGGGTCCCTGGCAGGGCCAGCCTGGCTCCAGGTCGATGCCGGCCCGCTTGGACAGCAGGTGAGCGGAGAGCAGGCCGCCAACGATGCGGATGTTCGTCTCGAACACGGACACATTGATGTCCCGATCGAAGTTCATCTTCTGCTCCAGCAGCTGGGTGACGCGCCGGAATTCCGTGAAGTTGCCCATAACGGCCAGCGTGTCCAGGGCGTCAATCAGCGTCAGCGAGTAGCTGCCCCAGGTGTCGTGGCCGTCGCAGGTGAGCGGACGCAGCTCGTCGTAGTTGGAGGCATGGCGCAGGTACCCCTCGTAGGCGTGCTGGAACATGCGGCGCACATCCTCTCTGGCGGCAAAATTGGAAACAACGATTAGCACTGGCAAACTCTTCTCTATTGGGGACTGTAACCCACCTCAGCTCCAGCTTCCTGGCCTTGGTGAAGTGCTTCTGGCCGCTGACATCGGTCGCCAGCAGCAGGATGACCGCGACGCAGATCAGCAACTTGTCGAAGATCCAATGCTGCATCGTTGCTTTGGTCGGAGTCAATCAGTGGCGCTAATTCAATTATGGGCATGGTCAGTGCGCCATAGCCAGCGTGGATGTGGGAGAAGTCAAAGCGGCTACGTTGTCGCAAAAACCAAAACACCGCGAGCGCGGGGCAATCACAGCGGTATGCAAATACCCTACGCCAAGCAAATTATCGGCATTCTGATCGTTATATGTATTCCAATTACAGAAAGCAAACGCGGATTAATTTCTGTGAGTAAGACGCTATTTGTTGTACTATTAAAATGTATTTATTTTATTATCACATTATAATAGGTTATAAAAAGACAGATATTTATTTCTTTATTCGCAAGTTGTACTTAAAGGAAAATGCTGAAAGTTTGCTGATCTGCAAGTTGGCAAATAAGTTCGCAGCACATTTAATTAACTAGATTAATTAATATACATAAGATTATAATATTAAATCAAAAATATTACGAAAGTTACCAACTTTTTTAACAGATTTTTATTTCTTTAATTTATTATAATATAAACGAATAGTTAACAAAAAATACCCCCAAATCAAGAAAAAACAGAATGATCATAAAACTTTTAGCAATTTTAATTGTTTCCTTGTTCTTATAATAAAATTAATAACAATCGCTTACAAAAACCACCCATGCCAAACTGTAGTGTACAAACAGCTGTTTCAGACCAAAGAACTATCGGCAGGGTGGTCGATTCGCGTGTAGATACTGGTTACCAGTTGCAAGCAGCTCTATTGGCCAAAAACACCTTTAAATAGCCGATAAAGTATTTAAAACTAAAATCTAAATTCGAAACAAATGGGCTCCAGTACTTGAAATCAGAATTTCAGGCCAAAAAATAAAATAATCGTTTGTGGCGGCACGCGCGCATTTTCTATGGCACGAGTTGGCAGCACCGATTACTGTTTCTCTGCTGGCCATTCAAAAGTGTGTGTTCTTACGGCATTGTATTGTGTTTGAAATTCAAAATAAACGGGGAACAGGCTACCCAACAATTGCAGAAACTGCACCCAGCGGTAAGTAAGTCCACAACGAATTAGTTTTAATCCCGCATCTACGCCGATTGCGCGGGCAAACAACAATGCAAGCCTTTGTTTCGCCTGCAAACAACCAAATCATCCTTCCACTGCCCACGGGCAGAAGATGAGTTTCGGTTGCTATTCTCCAGTTAAAGCCCCCAACAAGTGTTTCCTAGTTATCTACTTAGGCGTTGTTTTCAGCGTTACGGGGACTTCCGGGTCCCCGCACAATGCATTTCGCAATATGCAATCGTGTACGGGGAGTAATGTCCGTTGGGCGAAGAGTAACAACATTGTGGAAGCAGACATGTGGGCTCAGCCGTGGAGCCCGCGAAATGGCGCGAAAACCTTCCCAATAAAGTTTATTGCTAAGCCAATAATGTTTGCTGGCCGCCTTTTTGGTCAGCGTAGTGATATCTGTGAAATTATAAACAATTGGAGGAAAATATTAAATTTTTAGGGCAGAGTTGCCGCCGTTCGCACGGCAATGGCGATTCCCACTTCCATTCTTCCATCCGCACGGCGCCGCGACAACCCTGCGCACACGCAAAACCTATCGAAAATTTTTTATGGGCCCACGGTCGATAAAACACTTTCGTGTGCGCCTCTCAGTCGTGTACAAAAAAAAATAGAAAAGAAAAGCTCCATAAAGCGAAAACGAAGCAACGTTTAGCGGAGTTTAGCGGAAAAACAACGGGCCCGCAACCGAGTGCAGTACACGATTATCCGTAGCAAGTAAAGTTCAGCAGCAGTAGCAGCAGCATCAGCAACGCAACAACAGCAACAGTTCTACGGCGCTATGGGAAAAATGGAAATATGCATAATACGAAAAAGTGGCCAATAACAAAAACAAATACAGCCAGCGACAATAGTCAGCAGCAGCAGCAGCAACAACAATAGCAGCAGCAGCAGCAGGCAGCAGCAACGTGTGTGTTGTAATTGTGGAACCGAGCAGAGGCGGCGGCAGAAAAGTGTGTGTGCTCCGACGGGGGGTGGTTGCTGGTCGTCTGCGCTCGCCCATAAATTAGAATCGTGCGACGACATTGAGTCCCCGTGCCCGTACCCGTGCCCGTGCTCTCTGGACTGCAGTATGTCCGCGGATCAGGATCAATAATCATCGAAAAATCATCAAAACCGCAAGCAGCAGCAGCAGCAGCCGCAGCAGCGGGCCATAAAGTGCGAACCGAAAAAAGAGGAATCACGCGCGCCACCCCAATACGGAAAACGGCTGAAAAATGTTAGCTAAATGCCAAGTTATCTACAATTATTATTTGTTTGTCCCTGTGTGCGTGCCAGTCGAGTGTGTTGGTGTGTGTGCGATAGCAAAAAAAAAAGAAAAAGCAACAAAAATAATAAAAATCCGCTCAAATTGCGATGCCAAATTGTCGCCGCGTCTCGTCTTCTGTCCAATTAATTGATCGTCTTTCAATTGGCAACAGACTCCCCATATTCAGATATTCAGATACTCAGATACTCAGAATTTCCATATGCCATTTGAGCCCGTTCCCTTCCGTTCCGTTCCGCCTCGCTCCGCTCCGCTCCTGGAGCCTCGCACCGCATCTCCAAGGTTGCTGCCTCTATTGTATAACTTGAATCGGAGTCCGGGCCTCGTCCCTTGTTTATCTTTGGACAAACCAAAGTGGCGTACAGTGGAGGCTGTCACCGGTTGGACTCAGACTCTTTGCTTTGACTTTGATTCGATAAGCTCCCCCGCTCGCTCGCCGTTGCCGGACAAGTGTCACCTGGTTTTAGGAGAGAGAGAACCTTATCTGGGGGAGAGGGCTTTGCAGCCGTCACATATCCGAGTGAGTTAGGGTAACCATCAGCTAGTGTCCTTACCTACGACATTTTCTCAAAGAGAATTGGTTTTTCCCTTTGGTGCTATCTTGGGTTCTAAATTATATGATCTGTTTGGCCTTAGAGAAAGGAATTTCTTTGGTTTATAAGCCTGATAGGTAATGTTTACTTTGTAATTGGAAATAGCATTCGTATATCTTGATTCCCCAAGGTTTAATTTGGCACTGTTCTCAATATTCCAATGTCTTGGGACTTAAAATTACATTTTTATATGTTGTTTATCTATAAAGAATGCTATTTCCTTAAACTATAAATCTTTTTTATCACTTATTGAGCTTGGTAAAGATTTGACAAGATTCTGCTTAAGTTCCTCCATTTTATTATTGATTTTGTATACTTTATAGAAGATATTTGAGGCATACAACATTAACGAAAGACCTAGGCAATGATTAACGATTTTACAAGGTTCTGATTAAGCTAAACAATTCAATTTTTAATTTCTTATACTTAATAGAAAGATATGGAGCCATAAAAACTTAACTAATGACCCAAGATTCTATAAAATAATTCTTTGATGGTGTTTTTCTATTTAATTAAAGATATAGAGGTATAAAAACTTAATCAAACTTAATAAATCAATCTATGAAAGTAAAACAATTCTTTCAATAATTTTCCATACTGAATAGAAAATATATAGAGGATAAAAGATATATAGGAGATATATAGAGGTGATTACCCAAGATTCTATGAAAGTTACACAATTCTTGTATTGATTTTTCCTATTTCTTAGAATATAGAGGTCTTAAAAACCGAAATAATAAAAGGTTTCACAGTTAAGAAGGTATTATGGACTTTTAATTGAGCTAGTTCCCAAATATTTATGATTTCCTATTAAAAAATAGTCGAGATATTAGCCAGAATTCAGTCTAAAGAAGAGAGATCTCCAATAGCAGTTTATAAGCTTTAGAAAAACCTTGAACGGCCAGCGAGTGAGTCACTGATTAGCAGCTTTCACTGTACCGCGCACGCACTCGAATCCAATCTGAAATACGACGCACACAGGCACAGGCGACGCCGCCACCGAGCACCGCTTGGTCGGCAAGAGCAAATGTTTACTCAAGAACCATTTTTACAGAGACCGCAGTGACAGCCGCAGATCGAGGGAGAAGGAGAAGGAGGAGGAGCACAAGCACACGGTGCTGAGTAGGTAAAAGCTGCCACATCCCTCCCGCGATCACAGTCAGCGCCATGGTGAGTACCAATCTGGTGGTGCCGGTGGTCCTTTGGGGCCCCACAGCGCCCACGCACTGCATCTCGAGCGTGTTCCTGTCGGACGATCAGCTGACGCTGGTCACCGGCTGCTACGATGGACAGATCTGCCTGTGGCAGGTGGAGCCCAGCACCCTGAAGATGTCGCCGCGCTGCCTGCTGGTGGGCCACTCGGCCCCCGTGCTGTGCCTGGTGCGTGCCTCCCTGCTGCCGGAGAACAGCTTTCTGGTCAGCTCGTCGGAGAACGGTGAGATGTGCACCTGGGACCTCACGGACGGCAAGTGCATGGAGGCGGTCAAGCTGCCGCAGGTCCACACCCAGATCCAGAGCTATCACACGGCCAACAGCGAGGATGTGCGCCTCTTCTGCATCGGCTACTATGCCGAGATCATGGTCATGGATCCCTTCAGTCTCGAGGTCATCTACGTGCTCAGCTCGAAGGTCAAGCCCGACTGGATATCGGCCATCCACGTGCTGCGTCCGATGCGCCGCAAGGATGATGTGGTCCTGGCCATCACCACCACCGGCACTGTGAAGGTGTGGACGCTCACAGGCAATGAGAACAAGCACGCGGAGCCCATCTACGAGAACGAGTCCAAGGAGATCCGGTGCCTCAACGCCATCACCATGAACTGCTGTGCCCAGAACCAGCGGACCGTGCTCCTGGTGTGCACCAAATACTGGCAGATCTACGATGCCGGCGACTTCACCGTCCTCTGCTCCGTCATAGCCCCCGCCCGCGAGCGGTGGCAGGGCGGCGACTTCATCACCTCGGACCGGGTGATGCTCTGGACGGACGAGGGCAAGGGGTATCTGTACAAGCTGCCCGCCAACTGCATTCCGGACAACAAGGAGTTCCACTCGAAGAGCGTCGTCCGCGACGCTCCCTACCTGTACTACGTGCTCCAGCATGCCGGGGACAAGGTGCTATCCTGCCCGCCGGCCATGAAGCTGCTCCAGGGTGCCGGGGGTCAGCACAATCTGCTGCGCGGCGACTCCGAGGGATATATCTCGGTGTGGAATGTGCCGGAGGTGCCGCTGGACAACATTAGCATACTGCAGGCCAAGCAGATGCCGCCGCGCGTCCTCAAGCCGCACGTCTGCACCTCGCTGGTGGAGGCGTGGTCCATCATGGATCCTCCGCCCGTGGGCATCCTGGATCAGCTGTCGCGCATCACTGAGTCGCCGGTGAAGCTCACCTCGAGCATCTACCTGCCGCAGCAGAGTCGCCTGGTGATTGGACGCGAGGATGGCAGCATAGTGATCGTTCCGGCCACCCAGACGGTGATGATGCAGCTGCTGGTGGGGATCAAGCAGAACTTCAGTGACTGGCCCTCGCACCAGATCCTCTACGGTCACCGCGGACGTGTCAACTGCCTGCTCTGCCCCTCGATGATCCACTCGCGCTACGAGAAGTCCCACCTCCTCTCCGGCGGCATCGATTTCGCCGTCTGTCTGTGGGATCTGTACAGCGGCAGCCTGCTGCATCGCTTCTGCGTTCATGCCGGGGAAATCACGCAGCTGCTGGTGCCGCCGGAGAGCTGTAGTCCGCGGATACTGAAGTGCATCTGCTCGGTGGCCTCGGATCACTCGGTGACGCTGGTCTCCCTGCAGGAGCGCAAGTGCGTGACCCTGGCCAGCCGCCATCTGTTCCCGGTGGTCACCATCAAGTGGCGCCCGCTGGACGACTTCCTCATCGTGGGCTGCTCCGACGGGAGTGTGTACGTGTGGCAGATGGAGACGGGCCACCTGGATCGCGTGCTCCACGGCATGCTGGCCGAGGAGGTGCTCTCCGCCTGCGACGAGCAGGCAGAGGATGGCGGGGGCTCTGCCGGTGGCTCCGGCTCGAATGGCGCCTCCAGTGCCAGCGAAATGGGCATGGCCAATCCGGCGGTGCACTTTTTCCGCGGCCTCAAGTCGCGCAACATGAACGCCATCCGGCATGCCACGCAGCGTGGGATCACGCAGCTGCAGCAGCTGCAGGGCCACAACCAGGGCAACTTTGACTTCCTGATGAAGCACCGCAGCAACCCGCTGGTCATCCAGGGCCTGCGCACCAATCCCAAGGACGCCGAGAGCCACATCCTCTTCTTCGACATCGAGGGACTGATCTTCGAGCTGCACAGCGAGGAGTACGCCCAGATGACGCCGGCCACGCTGGAGGCTTTGGGGGTGCACCTGCAGGCAGCCAAGGACGGCAAGTCGATGCATCTGGATGCGAGCAAGAAGATCGGGGACTTCTTTAGCAAGGTCAAGAACAAGGCCGTGGACGTGGAGAAGATACTGAAGGACAAGGATAAGCACGGGCTCGTCCAGAAGTTCAAGGAGAAGACGGAGATCGTGGAGAAGAAGGTGCAGGCCAAGGTGGAGAGCCTGCAGAAGGCCGTGGAGCCGCACGAGGAGCAGCAGGACTTGAAGAGCAAGATAGCCTCCAAAATGGAGGTCACGCACGTCATGGAGGTGGCGCAGCTGCTGCTCTCCCTGCTCCACTCGTGGGGCCTCGATCCGCATCTGGACAAGATGTGCGAGACGCGCCTGGGCCTGCTCCGTCCCATCGTGCCCATCTCGTACGGTGTGCTCTCCAAGGCGGGCTACATGTCCCTGTTGCTGCCGACGTGGCAGAACAACTATGCCATCCCACCGGGCATCCAGCTGCCCTCCAGCTCCAAGAAGCGTCCGCTGCCGGAGGAACTGCAGCGTTTGGAGCACCTCACGGCTGTCTTTACGTCGCGCCTGCACTGGGAGCTGAGCACCACGCTGACCACCAATCACATTCTCGCCCTGGTGGCCATGTCCAACACGCTGCTCTCGATGAGCGCCGCCTCCTTTCTGCCGGACAGCGAGAAGCACAAGAAGCTGCAGCGCCTGGCCCAGCGCACGGACTCGACGCTGAGCAACGAGGAGGAGCGCGAGGAGCTGATGGCCCACCACATCTCGCAGATCAAGCACGCCTGGAGCCTGCTGGCCACCCACCATTGCTTCCTGCTGCCGGACAAGATCGAGGCCCTCGAGCCCAAGAAGTTCAAGCGGCCGCAGGTGGAGATGATGGTCAAGCGCTGGCAGCACCACTGCATCGAGATCCGGGAGGCTGCGCAGCAGATACTGCTCGGGGAGCTCACCCGGATGGGCAAGAAGGGACGCAAGCAGCTCGTGGAGAGCTGGGCCCAATACCTGCCGCTGTACACGCACACCGAGCCCATTGTGGGGGCCCAGCAGCAGTTGGCTCTGCTCAGCCAGCCGGCACCAGGCGGAGGAGCTGGCTCCGGGTCGGGCGGCAATGGCGGGGGTTCGGGTTCGGGCTCGGGTGGAGGAGCAGGCGGCCAGGGAGGCGGCGTACCGGGTGTCGTGGCCGGCGGCGATGCCCATCAGGACGAGGACTACGAGGAGGAGGAGGAGGAGATTATACGCAAACCATCCAGCTTGTCGGAGCTCAAGCGCAAGCAGACCACGGCCGTCATCCTCCTGGGCGTCATAGGGGCCGAGTTCGGCCAGGATATCTCCCAGGAGTCGCCCAACCATCGTGGGAGCATTAGCCTGGCCACGGGCGCCACCCTGGCAGGCGGCGGTCCCACTGGAGAGCGCAGGAAATCGAGCGTGGTCGAGGGCTTTGGGATAGCCAACAACCTGGCCCGCTTGACCTCCATGGCCCTGGCCCATCTCCTCTACGCACCGCCCTCGCCCAAGCTGCCCCAGTACACGCCTCTGCGCCGGGCAGCCATCGATCTGCTGGGCCGTGGCTTCACTGTGTGGGAACCCTACCTGGACGTGTCCAAGGTGCTGCTCGGTCTGCTGGAGATCTCGTGCGAGGGCAAGGCAGTGCCGAACCTGAACTACAAGCTCCCGCTGACGCCGCAGGCGGATGCCTGCCGCACGGCCAGGCACGCTCTCCGTCTGATAGCCACCGCCAGGCCGGCAGCCTTCATCACCACGATGGCCCGGGAGGTGGCCAGGTACAATACGATGCAGCAGAATGCACAGTCCATCAACACGCCGCTGACTCAGTCCGTGCTGCACAAGGCCAAGGGCGAGATCCTGCAGTGCGTGGAGATGCTGATCGACAAGATGCAGTCGGAGATTGCGGGCCTGCTGGTGGAGGTGATGGACATAGCCCTGCACTGCGTCGACAGCAATGAGCTGAAGAGCCGCGGCCTCGCCGAGCTCTGTCCCTCGATCTGCAAGTTCAACCAGATCTCGCACTGCGCCCAGACGCGTCGCATCGCCGTCGGCGCGAACAGCGGCAACCTGGCCATTTACGAGCTGAGGCAGAACAAGTGCCAGATGATACCGGCCCACACGCATCCGATCACTTCGCTGGCCTTCTCGCCGGACGGCAAGTACCTCGTCTCGTATTCCTGTGCCGAGAACCGGCTCTCCTTCTGGCAGACCTCGACGGGGATGTTCGGCCTGGGACAGTCGCAGACGCGCTGCACCAAGGGCTACTCGACGGCGCCCATACCGGATGTGTCGCGCCTGAATCCGATGCGATTGGCCAAGCTGGTGTGGATCAACAACCGCACGGTGACCCTGATGCTGGCCGATGGCTCCGAGACCCGATTCAATGTCTAATCGAGAAGGATTAGGCAAAGGTTTATTAGGCAATCAGCGCGGGCTTCAAAAGCAGCGAAGGATCGAAGGATGGAGGATGGAAGGTGTAGCAGCAACGACAAAACAATAATTATTCAAAGATAAAACCCGGAAACGTCTGGCGTTTCGTTAAATACTAATTAAGGCAATGGATACAAAGAAAAGCTAAGCGAAAAGTAAGAGTCAAACCCTAAAAAAACAAAGGCAAACCCGAGCACACTTGGGCTGTACTTTTTCCTTACACCCTAGGCTGGCCACACCGATAATTTAGTGTGACCGAGCCATTGTTTAAGGCACATTATGTACAGTCTACCTCTGGATTTTAATTTCTTTTTCAACGGATACACCCTTAAAAGTACTTTCGATGGCATCTAGCTATGAAATAAACTAAATGGTTCTTCTTAGGAACGTCTAAGATGGTTACAAATTGTCCAAATAATGCTAATCCCACACTAGGCAGCATTAAGTGAAAAGAAGAGAAGAGAAGAGAGAGCAAAATGCAAAGCGAAAATTCAACACCACACATTTTGTTATTTATTTATATATATACTTACCCTATATATCTGTATCCGTATCTGTATCTGTATCTGTATTTTAATGTATTACACGATTTTAATATGTCCCTAAATACCCCTGTTCGTTCCCCCCAAAAGCTACGTCCATTTTACTTTTTAGTGCTTAACCTTTACCCACACACACCCTCTCTCTGCTTTGTTGTTCATTTCCCAACGCGGAAGGAAAACAAAAAACTAAATCCAAATATTAACAATGTAAACAACAATTAACCAGATGCAAAAAACACACAACACCACACCACGCGAGAACGGAAAAACTATAGAAAAAAACCATATAAAAAAAAACAAAGATTGAAAAGCTGTTATTATTATTACACAACTATTATTATTATTACTATTGTATGCTACTATTACTATTATTATTGATATTTGTTATGCCTAATGTATTGTTATATATATATATCTAAAGAGCAAACCTAAACAAATGTATTGAGCAAAGTTGCGAAACGAAAACGAAAACAAAACCCTAAATAAAAATAATTATATAGAGCGAAGAAGTCAGATGTTTCTTTTTTTTTTAATTTTTTTTGTAAACATTACTTTTAGTGTAATTCCTATATTGATATCTTCTTCCTCTTCTTTCGATGTCATATTTCTGCTTAAGCGTGTGTAAAAAGT
This sequence comes from Drosophila asahinai, assembly GCA_008042795.1. Classification (NCBI taxonomy): domain Eukaryota; kingdom Metazoa; phylum Arthropoda; class Insecta; order Diptera; family Drosophilidae; genus Drosophila; species Drosophila asahinai. The sequence continues at coordinate 89,479 of VNJZ01012068.1, forward strand.
CTTTGTTGTTCTGTGAGAAAAAACGCATACATACTTGCATACTTATATACGAGATCCTTCAATCAAAGTATTACACAAAAAATAAAAAGAAAAAAAAAACAAAAAACGAAACGATGCAACTACAACAATTATGTACGGAGAGTATACAAACAAAAAAATAAAGTCAACCAAACATGAGCACCTCTGGCATTTTTACTTTCTCTTATAGATCTGGTAAAGGCTCTCAGAGATGCTAGGGCAGGGAGCACGTACGGCTAGTCTAGCCTCTCGAGTGAGACTGTCCTTATTTCGTACACAAAAAACTGGCCACACTGATAATTTAGTGTGACCGAGCCATTGTTTAATGCCAATTAGGTAACGTCAAACTCTGAATTTGGATTTTTGTATCGGATAACAGCTTAAAATTAATTTAAATAGCATCTAGCTATGAAATAAATGAATGCTTCCCCTGAGGAGAGAATGTTCAACTCAAGCTTCTAGAGTTAAGCTGTACTTGTTCCTTACGCCATAGGCTGGTAGGGCACACCGATAATTTAGTGTGACCAAACCATTGTATAAAGCAAATTAAGTACAGTTTAACTCTGCATTTAAATTTTTTCCATCGGATACACATTTAAAAGTTATTTCGAAAGCATCTGGCCATGAAATAAATTAATATTTTTCCTAAGGACTACTTAGAATGTCCAGCTCTAGCCTCTAGAGTCAAACTGTACTTATTCCTTACGCCACAGGCTGGCCACACCGAAAACTTACTCTGACTAAGCTAATATTTAAAGCCAATTAAGTACAATCTAACACTGGATATAAATTTTATTCATCGAATACATCCTTAAAAGTACTTTCGAAAGCATCAAGCTAAATTCATTACTTAGGGACGTCTAAGATGGTTAAAAATTGTCCAAATTGTAGTGAAACCTCTAAAAAATGAGAACTTTGCTTATAAACTTACATTGCAAAATGGTAATCTTGGTTATCCCTTGGTCCCGATTCCTCTGCTCTAAACCGCGTACTTATCCACCTCTCTGATCCTTGAATTTCAGCCGTTTTGTTCGCTCGCCCAGTGAGAATGCCCGTCGCAGAAGCCCATAGAGGTCGGGGCAGGAAGCCAGCTGCTTCCTCCGCTTCGGCCGCCGCCCGGAGGCCATCCCCGCCAGCCGCCAGCGATGAGGAAGAGGAGCGCCCCAGCAAGGCACAGCCGATGGACCTGGAGGACGATGACAACGATCGCGAGGATGCCGAACTCGACGAGGGCGAGGAGGAGGAGGAGCACCTGGACGAGGGCGAGGAGGAGGAGGAGGAGGGCGACGTTGACGAGGAGCAGGACAGCAGCAACGGTACCAGCGAGCCGGAGGAGCATGTGGAGCCGCCGGCCTTCAGCCTGGCCACGCTCGGCCTCCAGCGCGTGGGCAGCGCCCCGCCGCCCAAGCCCAAGGTGCAAAAGGCCCCAATCCTGACCCTCAATGCCCGCGGCATGCCGGCCCGCATCCGCAAGAAGAACCGTCTCTTCTACGACGAGAACATCATCAACGACGACAAGCCGCTGCGCATGAGCCTGGCGCCCAAGAAGATGCCCGGCCGGCCGCCGCTCTCCGCCGGCGGAGGCTCCGCCCAGAAGGTGCCCCTCACGCCCTCCAAGGTCCTCAAGAAGCGCAAGGGCGTGGTCTCCCGCTACATGCGCTCCAGTGATCATGGCTCTAGCTCAAACTCGGCCAGCAGTCAGCAGCAGCAGCAGCAGGAGCGGCCGCCGCACCTGGGCAGGCAGAAGAAGACGCCCTCCAAGATTCAGCTAGCGGGCAAGCTGGTGAAGAGCGGCCGCGGTGCCCACCTGATCGGCAAGGGCTCGGCGGCAGCGGCGGCGGCAGCAGCAGCCGCCGAGGAGGAGGCCACCCAGGCCGAGGCCCATGCGGCGGCCCACAAGCGTCTGGGCCAGTCCATTGGCATGCGGCTGCGCAATCTGCTCAAGCTGCCGAAGGCCCACAAGTGGGCCATCGCCGAGTGGTTCTACTCGTACGTGGACAGGCCGCTTTTCGAGAGCCGCGACGAGTTCATGAACCATGTGAACGAGCTGGCCCCGCGCCTCGGCTCCCGGAAGCTCAATCGCCACGAGTGGGTGAACATCAGGCGGCGGATGGGCAGGCCGAGGCGCTGCTCGGCCAACTTCTTCAGCGAGGAGCGCAAGGAGCTGGACCGCAAGCGCCAGCTAATCCGGACGCTTCAGTCGCGCAAGCCCGGCGAGTTCAAGGACTCGCTGCTGCTCTCGGACATGCCCGAAAAGATACCCATGCCGCTGCCGCTGGGCACCAAGGTGACGGCCCGGCTGAGGACGCCCCAGGATGGGATCTTTGCGGGCACGGTGGCTGCCTACGATTCCCTGAACGCCATGTACCGGGTGACATTCGAGCGGCACGGGCTGGGCACCCATGCCATACCGGACTACGAGATCGTGTCGGAGAACTTCCACGAGATGCTGCCGCTGCACAGCTTCACCAAGGACTTCCGGCCGAACCTGATGAGCATCTACCAGACCAACAACCTGGGCTTCACCACCAACCTGGGCTTCACGGCCAACCTCTCCAATCTCTCCAATCTGCAGAAGAAGAACGAGAAGGGGGCGGCATCTGGGGCAGGCGGTGGCTCCGGCACAGCTTCGAAGTTCGCCTCTCCGCAAAAGCACTTGGCCAGCAACAATGCGGACGCGCGGAAGGCTCTCAGCATGAAGCTGAACAAGAGCGATCCCCTGCTCGGGCAGGACTCGGTGGCCGAGAGCCCCATCCGCCAGCAGCTGGCCCGGCACCACCATCGTCACAGCTATTCGAGCAGCCTCCTCGAGCATCTGGTGCACCTGGAGAAGCACATTGCCGTGAAGGCCGATCGCATCCAGCGGCTGAACAAGATGAACGGCACCGCAGAGCTGGCCCTGGCCGAGATGATCAGCCAGGATGAGAACGGGGACTGCCATCGCCGCCAGATTGCGGATAACTTTCAGCGGCAGTACGCGTACAACATCGTGTCCATCGAGAAGAACAATGTGGATCTCATGTTCGAGCTGACCAAGGTCCAGGAGCTCTCGTCCAGCCTCACTCGCAATCCCAATGTCCAGGCCATGATCTCGCCGACGTACATGCGGGAGGAGTGCCGGGCCAAGGCCGCCCAGACGGTGGATGAGATGAACAAGGGCCTGGTGAAGAATCCGCGCATGATCCGCCTGCTGAAGAACCTCACCACGCTGCTCATCCTCACCCAGAACCTGAACGGGGACACCAAGGTCTTTGAGGGCTGCCTCGAGGAGGTGCGCACCAATCTCTTCTGCAGCGACAACGGTGCGGTCTTCAAGAGGAGCGTCCAGGAGCGGTTGGAGTACATTGCCAAGGACATCGCCAAGAGTGTGGCGAGCAGCAAAGAGGATGAGGTCAAGGACGAGGATACCGAGGAAGAGCAGCTGGAAAAGGAGGGGGAGGGGGAGAGGGAGAGGGAAACCGCCAAGACGAAAACGAAAGAGAAGCAGCCGGAGGAGAGGAAGAAGGACCAGGTGGGTAAGACTGCGGGTAAGACAGCTAAAAAGAGGGAAGAGCGCATGGACACAGAGGAGGAGGAGGAAGAGGAGGAGGACGAGGAGGAGGAGAAGCTGGACTCCGACGAGTCGGAGAAATCAGAGCATCCGAAAAAGAATCAGAAGAAGCAGCAGAAGCTGCAGCAGAAGAAGCCCGAGCCCGAGCCCGAGGAGGAGCCCGAGATGGAGGAGCACCATCTGGAGCCAGAGGAGCCCGAGGAGCAGTCACCCAATGCGGCCGCCACCGACGACACACAGATCACCATCGAGTCGCTGAAGGAGTCCGAGGAGGAGTTCCTGTCCAACACCGAAACGGAGGAGGACGACGACCTGCAGCAGCTGAAAATGTCCTCCGAGCTGGATGAGTTCATCTACGTCAAGTAGGGATGTAGAGCCCTCGTCGTGCACGTCGTCCTCCCTTGTCGCCTGTTCTTTATTTTTTTTCTCTCCCTAGGCTTAAGTTAAGAGTTTCCATTAAAGCGTTGCAATGGAAGCGTTGCAGCAGCATAACCCACGCCTCTTTGTCGCATTGGTAATGTATCTGCAAAGAATTTATCCACAAAAACGTAGAGATCGTGTTACCATTGTATAAACAAAACCCAGCAATAAAGAGTTTAAAATAAGCTGGGAAAGTCTTTTATTTATTTAGTGCAGGGTTGGGCACTGAATTTTGAGTAAAAGGGAGTTTATGAATGAATTCTCGGGTATTTTATTGATTTAGTGCATGAATGGGCACTAAATTCCACGGTCGGAGCCTGATAAGACCCAAAAATAAGGAGCTTTTAAAAAGTTCAGTAAAATGTGCATGGATGGGCACTGATTTTCGGGATTGGAGCCTCATAAGACTCAAAATAGGGAGTTATGGAAGTATCCTATTATCTTATGAATGAATTCTCGGGTATTTTATTGATTTAGTGCATGGATGGGCACTAAATTCCACGGTCGGAGCCTGATAAGATAATAAGGAGCTTTTAAAGGCACTGATTTTTAGGATTGGAGCCCGATAAGTCTCAAAATAGGGAGTTATGCAAGGGTCTTATTTATTTAGTGCAGGGTTGGGCACTGAATTTCCGGATTGGAGCCTGGTAAAACCAAAAAAAAATGTTTTTTTCGGGTATTTCATTGAGTTAGTGCATGGACGGGCACTGGATTGCGGGTTCGGAGCCTGATAATACCTGAAATAAAATGAGTTTGTCAAGTATACATTGAATTTCAAAGCCCGGAGCCTGGTAAGACCCAAAAATAAGGAGGTTGTCAAGCGTTTAATTATTTAGTGCATGGCTGGGCACTGAATTTTAAAATAGGAGCCTTAAAAGATCCTAAAATAATTAGTTTATCAAGTCTGTTTGTGTAGTTTTTGCTTTTATTTAATTATCATTCGGTGAAACCATTTAATGATCTCCGGAATTCACAAAGTTAGAAAAGTCAAAAGAAGAAAGTCTTTAAAAATCCCCTCGCCAGGTCTGTGTTTAATCCTCCTCCTCCTCGTCATCATCGTCCTCCTCTTCGCTGGACTGTTCCAGCCACTGGACGAGCTTGGCGAGGCTCTGGCGCAGCTGGGCATGCTCCTGCTGGTCCAACTGCTCGTACCACGCCTGGATGGCATCCTCGGACACAAAGTCCTTGTCGTAGAGATAGTGAACAATCTGCGAGATCTTCTCCCTGACCAGCGGGTTCTCCTCATATACATCCTAAGCGAGAAGAAGAGACATTAGAAGGGGAAACTTGAAGGAATAGAGAGATAGGTCACCTCCAGTGCCTTGAGGCAGTCCAGCATGGCGTCCTCGCTCTTAATATAGTTGGAGACAACCGGTCCCAGCTGCTTGAAGGCGGCATTGATGGCCACCAGGACATTGTTGTTCGCCGGCTCCACGATGCGCTGCATGCCGAAGACGGCCTTCACAACATTGAAGTTGACCTCCTTGAGGGACATGTTGTAGGCGTAACGCGACGAGTTGATCTCCAGGATGAGGAAGTCCGGATTGGACTTTTCCCGGAAGCCGCGCGTCAGCGAATCGATCACTTCGCCGAGGAAGACTGCAAGGAATTAGGGAATAGGGAAGAAGGATAAGTAATAGGGCTGGGAAAAAAGTCGATTTCAACATCGATACTATCGATTCCGTTTTGAAATAATCGATGTATCGTCAGACACATTCAAGTAGTACTGGCATAACATCGGAGCACTATCGATAGTTTCGATTATATGAACTTTTTTGAAAACCATCGATTGTTTATCGCACTATCGATGTTTTGATTAGACTTCATTTCAAGCCTTTGAAATGATGATGGTTTCTCGAATGCTAGAAGGGAAATATTTGGTTAGATCATGAATGGAAATCAATCCCTTAAAGCTGGAATCGTTTTAAGTGATAACTGCAGATAATATAATTTTTATAAGCATAAATTGTATGGCTTAGGAAACATCGATAGTAACGATTTTTCTCTAGTAAAACATCGCAAAAATCGATAGTGCAAAACATCGATTTTTTGCCAGCTCTACTTTCAAGATAAATTCTACCATTACGAAGAAAGCGAGAATGAAGGTCAGACCTTTAGTAGCGTTTGATCCATTGAAGATAAAAGCTTAATAAGCATCGAAAAGTTTAATCTAAATCTTTTGCTTTGCTATGCACGATCTGTTTTTCGATTTAATCGATTTTATTTTCTAAAATATCGAAAAACATCCATGCGCTGAGAATCGATTTTTTCGAAGCTGCAATAATAAAACCAAAAAGCGACTCCACTCACTGTTTGTGTCATCGGGCAGTGGGGTAACCGCCCGCGAGGCATCGTCGTCGTCCTCGCTGAGGTCGCTGCAGTAGCTCATCTCGTCCAGCGGGGCCAGCAAGTCGCCCATTTTGGGTATGCTCAGGGGCTGCTGCGGCAGGAAGTCATCGCCATCGGAGTCCTCGGGATCGCCGGTGGTCAGATCGCTGATGATGAAGGCGTGCGGCCCAATGGACTCCAGTTCCACTAAGAGAAGGGATTGGATGTGGAATTGATTTATTTTATTTCTGTTTGGGACTCACCTGGCGCCTCCTGCTGCTCCTGGTCATCGGTGCGCTGTGTGCTGGGCGTGCTGGTGATCAGGGCCTTGGCCAGCTTTGTCTTCGCGGGCAGCACACACTTCGCTCCCAGCACACAGCCGGCGCTGACGTCGCAGTCCTCGTTGACGACGGCCCCCGCCCCGATCACACAGTGCTCCAGCCGGCAGTTGTCCTTGACCTGGACATTGGCCAGCAGGAAGACGTTGTTCAGCCGGCAGTTCTTGCCGATGCGGCAGTTGGCACCGATGACGCTGTCGCTGATCACTGTGCCGCTGTCCACGTGGCTGCCCGCCTGGATGACCACGTTCTCGTGCAGCGCCACCTTCGAGACCACCGCCTCGTGGCTCTTGTAGATGTTGTCCTTGTGGAAGACGTACTGCTGCTGCAGCTTGTACACGCCCATGTCAGGAACCAAAGGGTAGGCCCACCGATTGATGATGTCCCGGCTGACCAGCTGGTAGGCCGGCCAACTGTTCACCTTGTGCGCATACTGGGCGGCCGGCAGGAGGGCCACATAGATGCGGCTGTCCAGGAGCTCCTCGTTGATCAGCAGGCCGCGCACAAAGTCGTCGCGGGTTTGGAAGTCAAAGTTATCGCTGAACAGCGACAGCATCGAAGGCGAGCCAATGGCAATCTGCGGATCCAGGAGGTTGTGGTGGAGGGCCACACAGGAGTTGCCCAGGAAGATGTCCAGCGGGATCTGGTAGCGCGACTCCTTCTGGTGCTGCTTCAGGCGCTGGTGGTAGTGCAGCCGGTCGTTGCGGCGGTCGACGGCGATCAGCAGCTCGTTGCCGGTGCGCACATTGTTGGAGCACTCCTTGAACACCAGCGTGGCGGCCGTGCCCTTGTCGAACTTGGCCTGGCGCTTGTGCTGCTCCAGCACCGGCCTCAGATCAGCATTCGTCACCGTGTCCGCTCCCAGCAGTATAAAGTTACCCCGAATCAGAGCCTTGGCGTCCAGATCTCGCATGGCGTCGCCGAAGCACCGACATCCCTCGCCGCCAATCACATGCACCTTCATCTTGAAGGACCACGAGGCGTACGTGGCAATGCCAGCCCTGCAAAATGTCACAAAACGTCAGTTGCACACACAATTGCATCATCTTTCTCTCACTTGATGTGATCCCGGACGTCCTGCAGGTAGAGGCTGGCGTACACGAAGACCTCCTCGACGCCGCTACGGTTCAGGGCGATCAGCGCGTAGTCCAGCATGCTCACATTCACCAGCGGCAGCAGAGCCTGCGAAGAGAGAACGGAACGGGGGAGATGACTCGTGGCCGGTGGGAATGCATTTGTGATTGTTTGTGAATGGAATACGCACCGTGGAGCCCTCGTCGGAGAGCGGCTTGAAGTTCCACACATTGTTGTCGGCTATTAGCACCGCCTGAACGATTTCCTTCTCGAATTGGGCCATTTCTTTGATGGGGTTTTCGGGACGCTTTCGATTTGCCCCGGGAGTCTGTCCAATATTAAACTAAGGAAACAGCTGATTGGAATCATGGTGTTTGCAGTGTGGCCAATTTAGCTATTTTCCCACAATATCTAGCGTATATCGATTGACAAAATAACAGCTATTTTCCAAGCCAAATTTGCAATTTTATTAAGCAATATTGAAGATATTCCAATACTTGAACGTCCACTTTATTAAAAGGTAAGGTAATGTTAAACTTCGAAGAAAAGGCCATTCTAACATATAATTAAATCATAATGCTGAAATTCGCCGGAATAAGTAGCGGACTTTCTCCCCCACTAAAAGGCTAAAGACCACAGCTATAAAATAGCTTAAAAATAGCTAAACATCGAAGGAATTTATCGATGTTATCGACGGAGGCTATTTTACAAGGTCTGCAATGCGGTCACACTGGTGCAGTCGAAATTTAAAAACCGAAACGCAACAGAAATTCCGGGCTCAAAAGTTTTGGCCAGGACAGAAGCGTTAGCATAAATCTGGGCCTGCTCAGCATCAACAAGCCACTTCTGGAATGGGATCCGGTTATTTCCTATCGGGACAATGTTCTGTCACCACAGTCCTGAAGTTCTAAAGTTGAGCTAAGATTGTGGTTTATTGTGGATCCTAGACGAGGGATGTGTGTATACAGAGATGGTACCTAACTCTTAAATATTTACATATGTGTGGCTGCGTTTACTTAATAGTTGACCCTTCTAATCCGTCCCAGGATCTTTTACCACGCAGTCGTCCCTCACCTTCTTGGCTTGCGTAAGTCCCCAATGCTCCTGCTTCTGTCACTCAGATATAGTTAAAGTCAACGCAGTCGAGGATCACCTCACGCATGCGCTGCTTAAATGTCGCCTCGTTGCCCACACCCAAGAATCCAGCTCCCTGAAGATCCGTGGTTGCTCCGGCCTCGATTCGATCACTGATCGCCTGCAGGTCGGGCACATCCTTACCCTGCATCGTGACAATGGGCAGGACCATCATGGCGAGGAGCAGGCCCACAGCCGCCTTGGTGGCCACCTGTTGCTCGAAGGCAGAACGGGGCATTAGCTGCTCCACACGCTCACCCAATCTGCAGGAATAATAATAAAGAAGGGGTTCATGTGGAAGATAGCTCCCATCTCCAATCCCATCTCACCTGCTCAAGTGCTGGCCCAACTCATCGTAGTACTCCTCCAGTATCTCTTCCAGGTACCTCTGTCTGAAGCCTCTCGACGTGCAGGTGAAGAGGAAGTAGGCCAAGTCGGTCACCGGGGAAGCGTAGCGCATCAGCTGCCAATCGATAAGGCGCAGATCCTTCAGCTCGTCCCCGTCTTTTCCTCCTTGGTACAGGATATTGTTGTTCCAGCAGTCGCCGTGGCAGATGACAGCGAAGGGTTCGCAATTGGAACCGCTTACCAAGGGCAGCAGCAGCGAGAAGTACGAGCCGCGCGCGAAGTAAGCCTCCAGGCGAACCCTATAGGGATCGTCCTCGGGTGAAATCAGCGACGAGAGCGCACTCCCCTTGAGATTCTCGAAGTAGACACCCAAAGCATGATCCTCGCGTCGCTGCTCGAAGATGTCCACTAGCTGTTGGAGCTGGAGCATCCGTTCGGGGAACTGACGCTTTCCAGCCAGAGATAGGGCATGTAGCTTGGCATACGAACGGATTACGAGACGCACATGATCCGCGGGCAAGTCCAGAAAGCGATTGTGGAGAGCGAAGCCAGAGCAGGTTAGGTCCTCCAGCACGATGCACTCGTTGGGCTCATCCTGGCGGGTGCCGAAACAACGGGCATGCTGCCGGAACCGATCTCCATCTGGGATCTGCCACTTCTCCTGCAGCTTCTCTGCCAGCGGCAGGAAGACCTCGTAGGCAGCGGTTTCCCGCAGAAAACATGGACGCGCAAAGAACTGCTTACGGCGGACGCGGTTCTGGGGAGGAAGCTTCACCACCAGGCTGTATTCCGACTCGAAGGCGGCCACCTGGAGGCGCCAGACCACTCCGAGATAGTTGTCACCCTTGGCACTGGCTCGTTCCAGTCGGAGCTCGGGATTTGGACCCAGTTCTGGCCACAGTTGGGTGACCAAATGCCTTAGAAACTGTGTCACCTGCTCGTTGGGCAGATCCTCTTCTCCCTCCTGTCCCAGCTTGCTGTTAGCTTCTGATGGCTTCTTTTGCAGATTCTCCTGATTTACTAGCTCATTCCTGGTTTCCTCAGTTGGTTGTGGATCTTCCTTCTCATCCTCTGGAGAATCTGTAGCTGCTTCATTATCTTTGGGATCCTCTGTCAACTGTTCCTGGTTTTCTGGTGGTTCTTCTTCTAAAGGCTGAATTGTAAGTGGACTCTGGTGATCCTCCTCCAGCCCCTCTTCTTCCTCCTTTACAGTTTCTTCTGTTTCCTTATCTTCAGACCGTTGATCCTGCAGCCTGAGCTCCTGCATTTTCTCAATATTTCCTTGTGGTTCATACTCTGATTCCTTCAACATTTCTTCATCTCGCTGTCCTTCCTGTAGCTCCTTCTTCTTGTGATGGCTTTCTAGACATATTTCCTCATCTAGGGGTCTATTATTCTGGTGTTCCTCCTCCTCGTTCAGTTCCCTGGGCTGTTCCATTGCGTATTGCGCCACCGGCTCGAGTCTGACCCGCTTTTATATTGACAACCCGGCCAAAACCGCTAAGACCGCAAGCCAAGCTATTCCCTTTCATCCTGCCATCTCACTCTGATTGCAGCAATCGAACCAGTCAGCTCGACTGTCAAGAGAACACATTCCTAATTGGAAATGACGTCCAAAAAGGTAAGAAAAACCATAGTTATGTAGTTGTATTTATTCTTATAACATATATCTTCCGCTCACCTGTTGCAGCCTCTTGCTGGAGAGGGAATGGCAGATGGATTAGGAGGAGCAGAAGCTTATTACAATTACTTTCTATAACAAGTGTTGAATAAGATAAATCTTTTATATTTACAAGATAACTTAATTTTTCTGGTACTGCAGAAAATACAATTATGTATTTAAATCAGGGACCGTAAATAAGAGTTATGATTTAATAAAAATCAAAGGTCTAGAAATCGTCTGGGAAGTGCTGGAAAAATACACATATGATATTTTTTTACAGAGAAATTTAAGATAGAATATACTTTTTTTTCGCGATTTTTAAAGTAAATGTCAATTTTAACTCTTAAAAATGATTTAAAAAATAAAAATCAAATATAACTATTATGTTTTAAATACAATATAAATATTATAATAATAAATACAATAATGCTTACAAATATGATAGGTAAAATATTGTAAACCTTTAGTATTTGCTTTGTGATTAAACTTAGGAAAAGGCTTTTCTCCATGGATATTAAAAAAAAAAAAAAAAAAAAAAAAAAAAAGGCGTTTTAAATGAAAAAAAAAAGATTTCTCGCATTCTCCCCGACGGGGAATTGAACCCCGGTCTCCCGCGTGACAGGCGGGGATACTAACCACTATACTATCGAGGATTTGATTCCAGTTTGTCTAATTTATATGTACATGTGTATGTATCCAAACCCGTTTCCATTGAGTTATATAGATTTAAAATAATTATAAATACGATGAAAACTAGGTCAGCACCGACAAAATATAATCGAATGATATATTTATTGTAGAAAGAGAGTGAAAATAAAACAAAGATAGATTATATTTCTATGTGATTTATCAAATATAATATAATTACTTTGGTTTATCCTGCCGCACTCAACTAATTTTGATAAATCCCATAGAAATATGATATATCTGTGTATCTGTGAATTATTATTACGTTCTGGAGTTTATCTGAAGGCATTACATTAGTTCGGGACCTTAGTTTGTTTCGTATATCTCTATCTGTAGAAAAAACCACTACTTTGGTAAGATATTTTGAGTTCCCTTCGATATTTCGGCTTAATTCGATCTTTATATAGCAATTCATATCACCTCTTCCACTCAACCGATGCAGTGGCTCAAATCGAGCAGCTGATCGTTGGCATTACTTAGTTACCGACTAATTTTTCATACCTTAATGGCTGTTTGTCATTTGGCCAACACCTCTCTCTCTGTAAAAGTGAAGTGGTCGTTCGAGTGCCTCTGTGCAAGCCATTTTGCCCACCTTGTATGGACTCCAACTCGGCTACTCTTGTGTCAGAAAAAATGCATCTAGCAAAAACAGATACAGATACAGATACATACGTACAAGCAAAGACCAGACCTCTGTCTTATCAGCAACAACTGCGATTCTCTGACCGATATTGGAGGTTCTGCTAGTATATATATAGTATATACTGTTGACTCCGTTTTGGTAAACAAGATAACATGGAATCTTCCAAAATACTTATAAATACTAAGCATTTTCTGATTGGAAATCGCTGGTAGATAACGCCCGAACCGAATCCCAATATCAGAGCTCTAGTCCAGTTCAAAGAGCGAAAGAGCGAAAGAGCGGGGCAAAGGAAACCAGACAAAACAAAAACAAGAAATGCCGCAGTGGCAACAAAACGCTGAGAGCAAAACAAACAGCGAAAATATTGAAGACCAAGACAAGGCGACCAAGAAAATACCCTTCCTAAAGCTCCGTACTCAGACACGCGAAAAGTGTTCGTAAGCAGTGCGAGAGAGCAAGAGGGTGACTATTGTCCTCTCGTTTTGACTTACTGCTTAGATACACTTTTCGTCTATCTGAGTACGTAGCTTAAACAATAAAGAAGGTTTTCTTTCTTACACTAACTTATAGTGTCTCATTCTTGATACCTGTCTCTTATACTAACTTATGGTGACTCATTCTTGATACCTTTTTGGGCTTCGATAATGATTAGAGATAACTGTAAAGTTTCGGTAGCGATAGCCTCCTTATTTATTTTTGATATGCAAGTTTAGTCACTCGTTGTGATTGCTCCTAGCAAATTTGCATGCTTATAGCACGCTTATCTCCCGAGTTACCACGATTTTCTGCCAGATATTTGGTATGCAAGCTTCATTGTTAGCTGTAAGTCCACCTTGCCGTTTGCATGCTTAAAGCACGCTTATCTCCCAAGTTACCATAGGTAGGTTGGCTGATTAAATCACGAGAGAATCACCCTTCGATCACTGCCAGCTTCTCTCGGGGGCCACACCCTCTTTTGCGTGGCGTCTGCCGCGCCGCTAGGTGCCAACGCCGGCGAGAGAGTAGAAGCAGGAGCTCCAGCTCCAGCGCCAGCAACAATGTCGCTGCAGGGGAGGAGGAGAAGCAGGGAGCAAGGGGAAAAGGTGGTAAAGCGGCAGTGGGGCGGGGACAGGGAGGACCATATGCAATGTACACATATCAACAAGAAGCCGGTCTTTTTGTCTCTGTTTTTGTTATTGTGTTCGTCTTTTTTTTTCCCCATTTTTTTCTTTATTCGTTCGCATCTTGTTGTGATCGCTCCGCTCTGCTCTGCGCGACGCCGGGCTTGTTTTTGCGGCGCATTTAATGAACTGCCACTGCCACTGCGCTGCCGACGCTGACGCCGACGCACGGTGGCGTCGGCGCTGCTGCGTTTAAAATGCCGCTGCGGCAGCGCAGCGAGCTCAGTGTAGCAGCAAAAGTCCAGCTATTTAGTCATTGGAATAGCTGTCAAGGAGAGCGCGGCTTCGATAGAGATTTTGTTGGATTTTTGAATTTGTTTTTTTTCGGTCGAGCAATCGAAACTAGTCAGAAAAAATCAGAAAATCAGAGAAGCCCACGGAGCGAAACTAAACGGAGTCCAAGATGTCGCAGCCACTCAAGTTCTACTTCGATTTCCTCAATCAGTCCAGCCGGGCGCTCTACATCCTGCTGGAGGCCTCCAAGATACCCTTCGAGGCCATACCCATCTCGATGCTCAAAGGTGAGTGAGTACGTGCGCAGAGGCACACGCACACAAGGGCCCAAAGGTCGCGCCGTCACACATTTTCTATGCATTTATGCTTCGGCCGGCCAGGCCCTTTGTTTTCGTTTTCGAGTTTCCAAAATACAAAAAAAAAAAATATAAATTTTCCGCTCGTTACAAATTCCACTTGGTCGTCGTCGTCAACCAAAAACGTTTCCAAAACGGGGAAAGTGAGCAGCCGAGGCGGTTTATTGGTTGCAACAAACAAACAAATAATATTGCAGCACCAATTTGGAAAAAAACGAACAAAATGATAAGGAAATCTCATTCAAATGTGTAGATTTTGTCACTTCCTCTAGAAACCAGAAAACCGAAAACAATTGTCTTGGTTAATCGCTTCCGAAATATAAAATATGCCAATTCATATTAATTATTGTAAACAAGATTATGGCCGCCCCCCCCAACCTCACCCTCAGTCAAGTGTGAACCAATTTGAAACGAATAACCGAATCGGAACGTGAGGTTTCTTTGGGGATCTGGCATTTTTTTTAGCGGTGCACTTTGAACGTGTTTACAGTTGATCTTAACCCATTGATTCGCGCTTTTATCACCTGCCTGCAAACCTTTACCGAAAACATACAGTCGAGGAACTTGACAACGATTCGAAACCACAATATTTTTGCTTTTAATAGATGATCTTTAAGATTACTTACCAAAGAGCTGGAAAAGAAATCAAGTTTTCTATCGATTTTAAATCGATAAACTAATTGATATTTACACACAATACACCACAATATTTTTGTTTTTAATAGAAGATCTTTAAGATTACTTACCAAAGAGCTGGAAAAGAATTCAAGTTTTCTATCGATCTATAAACTAATTGATATTTATTAATATTTTTACCCACAATACAAAGAACTGCAAGAGAGGATCATCAATTGCAAGAGCAACCGAAGAATCCAAGTTGTATAAGGGGTTTTTAAAAAAATTGGAAAATAATTAAAGTTTTTAATATATTTGTACATAAAAAAATCGATTTTTAATCGATGAACATTGTAATGTTTTGTATTTTAACCGTTTAAACGATTTTTTTTTTTATAATAAAGATCTTCGAGATAAAATCATTACTTACTAGAAAGACATTAAAGAATCTTTTCCTTTTTCAATGACTATATCGATTTTAAATCGATAAACTAATTGATATTTAGTTTATGTTAACCACAATACAAAGAACTGCAAGAGAGGACCATCAATTGCAAGAGCAACCGAAGAATCCAAGTTTTATAAGGGGTACTTCAAAAAATTTGGAAAACAATTAGTTTTTAATATATTTGTATATAAAAAAATCGATTTTTAATCGATTTAAACGATTAAGTTTTTTTTTTTTTTAATAAAGATCTTCGAGATTAAATCATTACTTACTAGAGAGACATTAAAGAATCATTTCCTTTTTCAATTCGATTTTAAATCAATAAATATTTATATTTAGTTTAGTTTTAGCCACAATATTTAAGCTTTTAATAGGAAAATAACCAGATAGAATAATTACTTGCTTAAGGCTAGCCAAGAAGCAATTTTCGATGTTATCGATCAAAAATCTAATTTAAATCGATTAAAAATGTGGATTTCCAGCTCTAATACTTACTTTTCCCTTCACATACTCAAGAAAATCGCATTCTAAAAGTTCAAGTTATTTAAAATGGACTGTAGCGATGAAAAACAAACGAAAAAAAAGAATAAAAAACAAGAAGAGTGCACTTTGATCGTTTGTTTACACTTTGCTTAAATCCACAAATGTATCTTTGCGCTGGTTTTATCATCTGCTCGACAAACTAGGACACTTATCAATTCTATAGCTCAGATCGCCGATTTGTTTGCCAGTTTGTTTTCTACTCAACTTTATCGCTGATCTCTTCCTTTGTTATTTCTTTTGTTGTTTTGTCAGTTTATTTGCGGAGCTGCGCGTGCGCTTAGCACTTTTTGATAAGTAGAGAGGAGCGGAGCGGAGCGGGGTCTCACACCTCTCGGACTCGGACTCTGCTTCTTTTCCACTTGGTCAAGGTTGCGGAAACGAGCGGAGGTGCTCCGGGCAGGTCGTTGGTCATAAAATGCAGAATTGATGCGAGGATGCAATCAGCAGACTTCAGACTTCAGACAGAGACCAGACCCGGCCCATTACGGGGCGCATATATAATCATTGCTTGCGTTTTCTCAGTTCCCGTCAGTCAGTCCATGCAATCCAGTTGGTAAATTAATATCCGCATCTGATATGCTAATCCCAAGGAGAACCCAAAGGAGAATTGTCCATATTAATTAATTAAGCAAGCGCGACTGCATTTTGCTATTATCTGAAAGATAATTCCTAGTAATATCCATTTCAAAAACCCAGTAAGTTTCTCTCTGTGCAGGCTTGGCTTTTAAAGCCACTTTGGACTTTGCACTCCGGAGTGCAGCAGCAAGCTTAGAAATCAGAGACCACAGAGTAGTCACTGCATTCGAATGGAGTCGTGTCTCCGCAACAACCTTGTGCAGGTTAAAGACTCCGATGCGGGGGCAATCATTTTACTATTCGTTAGTGCTCAGTCTCAGTCGCTTTCATGCCGCCGGAGCATGACGTGACGCAAGGAATCTAATCTGTCCAAGAGTTTACGAGCCAACTGCAATTGGGATCAAGTGGTAGGAAGAGAGCTAGCTAGTGCTAGACACCATAAAAATTAATATTTCCTAACCCAATTTGGTATGGCCCCTTCAATATTATCTCTGAGTGGCTCTAGCTATTTTCAAAGCTCTCAGTGGCTTGTAAGCCAAGTTACTAGAGGTCATATGGGTTAAGGAAAGAGGCTTTTATAGGCCCAGATAAGCAGGCAGATCTTAAAACTAACTACGAGTGACTTAAAAAAAAACAAGAGTTTAACCTTTCTACGCGTTGCCTTAAAAGTATACTCAAGTAGGGGTTTAGTATAAATTTTATACTTCAAAATATCAAATATATACTACAAAGTATAATTTTTATACTCCAAAGTTTCAATTGTGTATTTTCGAGTATTATTTTTATACGAACCTACATCGAAATTTCGATAACATATCGCGTTAGCTGGAATTTAGTGCTTTTCTGTTTGTCGCGTTAGTGATTATTCTGAAGTCTTGGTGCAGATGAGTATAAAATGTATACTTTCGTAGTATCAAATGAATAGGCATCTTATTAAGAAATTCTTAATACTTTTTTTGGGTGTAGTGACTAGTTAGAGTTGAAATTTTATTAGACATTTAAAGGCATTGATGAGTTATAAGGATCACTAAATATAATAACTAACTCTATACTAACTTAAAATATCAGTTTTTGTGATCTTGACAACCTAATGAATGGCTTGGAATTATGACAATTGTATTAAATTAAGTTTAATTTACATTCTCACACAATCTTAAGCATACACTTGCTTCCGGTGCTGATCTGATCTCCTGATCTCAATCAGTCCACTCGTTTGTCAATCACGAATCCCTCACGAGGCAACCGAGCGCCCTTTGGTTGCTCTCCCTCTCTCTAATCAGAACAATCATCCCGCTTGGATAGGGTCGCCAGTATAGACCAGTCCGCATTAATTTTCCAAATGGCGGTAATTAAAAAAAATTGAAAAATTGCCGCAGCCGCAGCGGCTGTCGTTGGCACTCAAATCTAATCAGCTGATAATGTCTCGGGAATCACAGTCGCTGACTAATCAATTAGGTTTCCATGAAAATGTGCAGTTAATTTCTGTCTGTTCTTTTTTATTTAGTATTTACACCAGCAACCCAGAAATCAGAAATCATCATCAAATCACGATTGAATGGCGTGGCGTGGGTGTTCGTACTTAATTTGTTGTGTGTGCAGCCATCCAGATTCCGCGACTCGGAAAAAAATGGGGTATTTATAGAGCCGGTGGAGGCCCCACAAGTGCTGGGTTACAGCACTCCCACTCATCTACTCCATGCCAATTAATTGCCGCCGTGACCTTGATCGTAGGGAATTGACATTGACAGTGACTTTGGCGCCCGAGAGACACGCCCCTTTTTGAGGGTAATAATTCTTCCATTAACGTTAACGCTCACGTTCACGTTCACGTTCCCGTTCCAGTTCCCCTTATCTCTCGTTATCTTTGACTTTATTTTGGTGTCCGAAATTCGGCCCATGATTCAGCACCTGTTGCTGAGCAGCAGTATCTCGATAGGATCAGGCGATCTAGCCATGGATCGGATGATTGCAGCAGCACCACCAGTTGGGAAGATAACCTGTTCTTAGGTAACAGGTTGCACTTTAAAAGTAATTTAAACTTCAAGATCTTTGGTGTATTTTTTTTAAACTCCTTTATACTTAAAATAATTTTGCATAGCCGGTAGCCAGGGACTACAAGGACGTACTCCAAAAAGTTGAGTACAATCGGTTGAAAAATATGGGAGTTATTGACAATAAACTTTTAACCTTTTATATCCCTCTCGCTTGCACCAGCACTGCCCGCTAGTTAAGTCTCAAACCGGGGTTTCGA
The DNA here is from genome assembly GCA_008042795.1 of Drosophila asahinai. NCBI lineage: Eukaryota > Metazoa > Arthropoda > Insecta > Diptera > Drosophilidae > Drosophila > Drosophila asahinai. Next base: position 107,865 of record VNJZ01012068.1, read on the forward strand.
ACTGGGGCGATTATTTAACTTTTACTTTTATGTATAGAACTTTAAATTTTAAAAGCTTTGCTTACCGGGTATCTCACAGTCGAGCCCCCTAAGCTGTAGCTTTATTACTTGCTTTTGCTGGACATTGTAGCCATTATCTGATCCCCCTTTACCCTTTCTTCTCCCGGTTCCAGGCGAGCACTTGACGGGCGAGTTCCGGGACAATGTTAACCGGTTCCGCAAGCTGCCGGCAATCACGGATCATGGCTATCAGCTGTCGGAGAATGTGGCCATCTTCCGGCATCTGGCGCGCGAGAAGCTGGTGCCGGAGCATTGGTATCCGCGCCGCCACCTGGGACGCAGCCGGATCGACGAGTACTTGGCCTGGCAGCAGACCAACATGGGCGTGGCCACCACGGAGTACTTCCAGCAGAAGTGGCTGGTGCCGTACCTGCAGAAGACGCGACCCGCCGACAATGCGGTAAGTGGTAGCCCCGAGATGCTGCCAAGGCCATCCTCTAATCCCTATGCCTTTCTCCAGGTGAATCTCGCTAGCAAACAGCTGGAGCACACACTCAACGATTTCGAGCAGCTCTTCCTCAACTCCCGCAAGTTCATGCTGGGCGACAACATCTCCTATGCGGACCTCAGTGCCATCTGCGAGATTGATCAGCCCAGTGAGTACTGCCACTACTAGGACCATCAGATCTGATTTTTAATGTATTTATTCCCTATATTCCAGAATCCATTGGCTATAATACGTTCCAGAACCGCAACAAGCTCGCCCGCTGGTACGAGACGGTGCGCGATGAGCTGGGTCCCCACTACAAGGAGGTGCTCCATGAGTTCGAGACCAAGCTGAAGGGCAGCGGCAGTGGGCAGCAGGGCGTGGCCCAGGCGGTTAAGCAATAGCCCAGGGATCCCTACTCCCTTGGCCCGTCCACAAATCTTGTTTAGTTCTCGGAGACGAAGATCGATTACGTATTTACCATCTCTCTTCTTTTTTTTTTGTTCTCTAATATAAACTCTTTGTAATTATAAATATTCTTCTTTTCCGTTTAGTTTTAACCTTCTGCTAACCTTTCTATCCTAACTCTCTTGTCTTTTTAGCTCTTAAACATTATTATTTATCCAATTAATGTCACATTTGACGATTATTATTTCTTTATAATTGCTCTTTTTCTATCTTATATCTATGAATACATTTAGTACTTAGTTGTTAATTATGTATCTCTTAATTAAAAAATATATAAAGTGATGATTGTTAAAAAAAACAGAGACCTGCATTTATTGTTGTTGAAATAGAAAATTTAAAAAGAGCGAACACCCTCTGAATAGTGCGGACACCCTATGTGAAGAGCGAACACCCTATGAGTAGAGCGGATATCCTATAAGTAGAACGGACACCCTATGACTAGAGCGGACACCCTACAGTAGAGCGACCACCCTATGAGTAGAGCGGACACCCTATGACTAGAGCGGACACCCTATAAGTAGAGCGAACACCCCATGAGTAGAGCGAACACCCTATGTGAAAAGCGAACTCCCTATAAGTAGAGCGGACACCCTATGAGTAGAGCGGACACCCTCGGAGAGTAAAAACGCAAAGCTCTCTCAGAGTGCAGGCGTTCGCTACTGAAAGGAGCTTTTAAGCTGTTGTTGTTGTTGCTTTGATTGTACATTGCAGGCAAAGCGTGGAAGAGAGTGAGAAAGAGATCTGTCCGAAAAGCAAGCGGCCTCAAGAGGACAATATTTGCTCTCGCATTTAAAACGTTTTAAATTGTTTTAAACTTTTGGGGAAACGGTACCGCCTCTTGCCAGCTCTGGGATTTATTCCGCCAAATAAGAACCAACTCCCTCAAATTTCATCATCTATACAATTTACATTTATTCATTTATTCATTTCGGTTAACATTTGTGTTGGGACTTCGCAGCTCTGGGAGCCATGGTGCTCGGGGACAGCACAACGAATACATGATACTTGTGTGTGTTTGAGGTGTGTAAAAAATAGGATACGCGCCCTGCTTTATCACAATTAAAATTTGTATACACAGATAGAGAGAAAATGCTTGGCGACCATTCCATGCACAAGAGAACTTCGTCTTCAACGTCTTCACTTCATCGTGGAGTCCGGGAAAGCGTCGCGCGGCGGCTTGAAGCTCAACATCATGATGTGGCGCGCATACGACTTGGTGGCCCGGAACAGCGAGTCGGTGCCATGGAGGCGATCCAGGACGCCCAGGACACCAAAGCAGTTGTTGAATCTGATTAAATAATAATGTAAGCTATAAAAATCCCCAATAATCGCTATGACTCACTTGAGATGATGAAAATCGTGGGCCTCGGGACTGGGAAAGAAGGGCAGATGATAGCCAGAGTGGGCGTTGAGGGTGGAGAGGATGGCCAGGGCGAACCACAGCCAGGCGGTGGCCACATGGCTGCCCATGAGAAAGACGCCCAGGAAGGGCGGCAGCAGATTGCTGAAGATGTGCTCAATGGGATGGCAATAGATGGCCGTCACCGAAATGGGGGCCGTCCACTCGTGATGCTGCTTGTGAATATACTTGTAAATGTGCTTGTGATGCAGCAGGCGGTGCGAGTAGTAGAAGCCCAGCTCCTCCATCAGAATGCACACGGTCAGCTCGAAGCAGACCCAATGGAACGTCGGCAGATCGCGAATGTCGCTCAGTCCGCGAATCTCCATCAGCCGGTAGCTGGCATAGGCCAGGGGAATGCCCACAAAGATCTGGTTGCACACCACGCACCAGATCACCTATCGCAATGGAGGGGTCAGACATTAATTGAATCTTGAACAGGGCTAAATTCCAATTGAAATCAATCTCCAAACCTTTAGGAGCCGACGCACTTCTACCGGCTCATTGGTGCCCGGCTGGATTTTGTATTTGCGCAGACAGGCGGGTCGGTTGGTCAGGTCCATGAAGGTGTACAGGGTGCCAACGGTCCAGTAGACGATCATGGTAAAAATGGTGGTGCCAAAGACCCATAGAACCATGGGTTCATCGCCTGAAAGAATGATTTAAAATTAAAAATTAATAGAGACAACAAAGGCTCGCCACATTTTTTTAAGAGTTATTCCTATCTGTCTTTATTTAATTTAGATAATATATCCTTCTAATTCCTGGATTAGTGCCTCTTTCAGCTCCTAACAAAAACCAAACCTAAGCTAGTTTTTCTGTATAAAAAAAAAACAACAAAAAAACAAAACCTACACATTGCCAAAGGCAAGTACAAATGCAAAACACACACATGCCGATGCAACGGCCTTTGCTCTTGCTTTGCTCACCTATTCTGCTTTTCTTAGGGCTTAAACTGAGGCTCCCTTCTTGGTATTCGGTGCCCAATCCTGTTCTGACTTCTTTTTTTTCTTTTTTCGAAAGAAATTTATATGAAGAAAGTAAGTACACCCTTGAATCGAAAATAAATTTAGTATAAGATTTATTGGCTATATTTTATTCCTGACAAACGAATCCCTAATGAGTTAGCCTTATATTAGCCAACAGCTTGCTTTTATAGGTGCTATATTAGAGGTGCTATAAATCAGAAAACATTATGGCGATAAGCGGTTAGAGATTTGTTAATTGTACAAGTAAAATAAGTATAAATAACCCCAAAGATCTCTGTTTACACAACAACTGCCGACTTTGAGCCTAGGCTTATTTGAAGTTTAAGTGAAAACCTTTGCTTTGTAAATATTTGCAATGTATCCATAGAAGTTAGTTTAGAAAACTCAAGATATTGACACAATAAAAAGCGGCAGTATTGTGAAAAATAAAATTGCTAATAAAAAAAAAGTGATAATTCAAAGTGAAACCAGAAAGTGCTATGTAAATATCTCGGCTTTCATGTCTGGCAGGTTAATTTAAGAGCTCAAAATGAAGAGTTCATATTTGAAATTTCAACTTTTTGTGGCATGAGTAACCGCGTCGATTCATTTTCGTAATTGGCAGCACTTCTGCCCTGCACTTGTATCTGTAGCTGTAGCTATAACTCTATCTGTATCTGTAGCTTTGTGTGCCGAGAATTAGTAAACAAAACAGTTGCTGTTGTTGACATTTTGTGTTGTTGGTGCTTTTGCTTTTGCTTTTGCGAAATGCAATTTGCTCTGTGCCACATAATCAGCAAGAGAGGAGCAAAGTTTAGAGTCGGGGCGCCTTTGGCCCCTGTCCCCATGTCCCCACTGGCTTTCTTTCTCTCACCCATCTTCATTCTTGCTTTCTTTTCTTTTGGATTCTTCCGTTCTTCCGAGAGTTGTGTACTTACCAAACGAGTCGATGAATTTGTCCCATTGCGACTGCCAGAAGTCTCCGGAGGCGCCCCAAAAGCTCTGCAAGTGCCTGGCGTACAAATAGGAAACCTCTGTGAATTTCTCCTCCATCATTTGCACTTTCTACGCTTCGCTCGTTCTAATTCTTCCCCGCCCGCCAATTCTACAATTCTACGATTCTACACTCTCTCTCCCTTCTTCCCTTTTGCTTGAATTTCGACACGATCAATCCGTGTCTCTGCTGCTGAGCGTCGCAAACGCAACTGGCAATTTTTTGATCGCCGGATCGAGCAAAAAACACAGCTCACGAAATTAAAATAAAAAAACAGAGCTCAAGTCCAAGCTTTCCGCTCAAAGTCACAGAGAGAGAATGGGAGAGACCCAGAGAGAAAGGGAGAAGGAGAGGGAGAGTACGAGAAAGAGTGGGAAAGAAGCAAAGCCTGTCTTCGAAAACCGAATCTTGACATACCCTTGCAGATGATTTTTTTTTATAAGAAAACTACACCCAAAATAAAAACAAGATTTTAACCTTTCTACGCGTTGTCTTAAAAGTATACTCATGCAGTATAACGAGTTAAGTATAGATTTTATACTTCAAACTATCAAATGTATACTCCAAAGTTTAGTTTTTATACTCTATAGTTTCAATTGTGTATTTTTGAGTATTATTTTTTTAGGAACCTACAACGAAATTTCGATAACATATCGCGTTAGCTGGAATTTAGTGCTTTTCTGTTTGTCGCGTTAGTGATTATTATGAAATATTGTTGCAGATGAGTATGAAATGTATACTTTCGATGTATTAAATTAATAAGCATCTTATTAAGAAATTTGTCATACTCAAGAGTATAGAATTCATGTAACAATCGTATAGGTTCTATGATGATTTTTTTTTGGGTGTAGGTATAAGCAGCTGGTTTAAACTAAAGGCCCCAATAGTTGATATTTTACATAAAGCGAGTTCCCTTATAATTATTATTAAGAAACCTTTTTTAATTAAAATACTATTTCTAATCTGCTTCTAATGCTCTAAATACTTTAAATGTATATAATATTTTAATTGCGTTATAAAAATAAATAAACAAATCTACGACTTCCGATAGAAAAACGATAAATATCGGGGATGCCACAGAAATACCTATCGAGTTCAAATAATAATCTTTTAAAGTACGAGTAAGAATAGAGACGGAGAAAACGGACAACTATCTGCAAGGGTATATGCGTGTACAAGGAGTGAACTATAACTGCTAGCCGAGATTACCAGGTGAGCACGTTGCGGAACAGAATGAAAGCTGCCAGAGCGCAAGTGATAATAAAGATGACGCTGTGCAGCGACGATAGCCAGACGTCGGCGGTGCGGGTATCATCCCAGTGCTGGAGCGGCGAGCAGGAGGCTTGGGCCGCCGACTCCTTGCCGGCATGCTAGGGAAAATAGGAATTACATACAGAAATACATACAGGACATGGGCTTACTTCATTGAGGTTTAGGTAAACCGGTGGCAGGCCCGCCTTCTCCTTCAGGATGCCGCCACTGGCCGACAAGGAGCTGTTCCCAGCCGGCTGCTGCACGTTCACCGACACCGGCGAAGAAGCGGAGGGGGACGATGCGGAGGAGGAGGAGGATCCGGCCGAGCCAGAATTATTTGGCGGTCTTCCATGCACAGGATTCGACATGTTTTGGGATATTACTGTGGTTAATTTTCACAGCTCCGATACTTTCCGTTCGCAGCTTTCTAAAATTGTTGCTTGCTTCGCTTCGTGACTTTTCCTTTTGTTGTGGCTCTTTATTCCGTTTTCCGTGTCCTTGACATTTAACGGCACTTCGATTTTTCTATTTCCCAGCAGCTGTCACCCTCAAATGGAGTGCGCGCTAGTATGCAATGCGTCGGTTGATATTGTCATCCACCGCATTGGAAAAATTCACAGTTTTCCCGTTGACTCTGGATATAATGACAAAAATAATGAGGCTTTTAAAAATGTTTCGTTTGAATTTTTCTGGTTCTCCGCTTTCCACCAAAGCTCACACACACAAACAAACAGCTACCCGATATATCAGCGAAACGATAGAATAAAACTATCGATAGTTGATTTTTACACATGTAAAAATTTTTCTTAACGTTTTAATACATATTTGAGTCCGTTAGTTTCTTCAGAGTAGTTTTGTTAAATTCAAACTCTAAACAAAATACAAAAAATGTATGACTAAAAACACTTCAAATGTTTTTCCGATAGGTTGATTTTATAAGCTAATAAAAAGGGAGTTGAATTTCGTCAGGTACCTAGCGAAAAAAGGATTATAGTAAATAAATTCTGATAAGAAATTTTATAGCACCGATAAGAAAAGCAATAAAGCAAACCAAATAATTGTTGTACCAACAGTAACTATTTAATTACGGGAATATTAAATTAAATTAAGTTGTATAAGTTCTGTTTTAGAAACCAATTTAAATTAAAAATCCACCAATGCACCCAAAGCTATCAGCCACCACCCCCCTATCGACCGACCGATTACTTGACCCCATTGGGTATATCGATAGTTGGCCGACGGCCCACCACTATGTCATCTCTACATGCAAGTGCATAAACAACACACGGAAAGAAAAAGAAAAGAGACGAAAACCGCAGAATCACAGGATCCGTGTGTGCTTTGCCTGTGTAAGTGACAAATGTGACTGACTGCAAATATAGTTCGGGCCCGAAAAGCTAGCTGTAAATAGTTCCGTTCGTTTGCCGCGCTTCTGCACAGGCAGCCGTCGAGATAGCGTTGTGAAAAACGAGAAAAACGAAAGCGAAATCGTGTCGCCGGAGCGCGCGCCAGTGGTGCATAATTACATAGCTCGGTTTGCCTTGGTTTTGATTCCGTGCTTCAAGAGCAGAGTGTTTCCTAATCGCCTTGTTATCTCTCTCTCTCTTTCCCGTCCAGGAATCGCAGGGGTCACCATCAGCAATGGAGGGATCCTCATCTCCCAAGGGTTTCTCCGGTCTTCCAGCAGCCGTTGCGTCACGTGGCCGCGGCCGCGGTCGCCCGCCGAAGTTGCCCTTCGCCTCGCCCGCTGCAAGCGCTGTGTCTGCTGCTATCGATGGAAATCCTGCTGCTGCTGCTGCCGCGTCGCCCACACCGCCAATGGACGCGGATGCGGAGGGCAGCCAGAGCGAGTGCCGGCGTAGCTCGCGCAAGAAGATCATCAAGTTCGATGTGCGGGACTTGCTCAATAAGAACCGGAAGGCGCACAAGATACAGATTGAGGCGCGCATCGACTCGAATCCCAATGGCAATGCCAATCCCAGCTCCTCGCCGGCTCCAACTGGCTCGGCACCCGCCGGAAGCAACAGCAACAGCAGCAACAATCGCCTGTTCTCCATGTTCGAGAGCGGGCACCAGGCCCTGCCGCCGCCACCGCCACCGCCGCACGCTCTGGAGATCTTTGCCAAGCCAAGACCCACGCAGAGCTTGATTGTGGCCCAGGTGAGCAGCGAGCCGGCGAGCACCAGTCCCGTCCAGACGCTGGCCGCCATGCCAGTGGTGGCCGTCCGCAAGCGCGGGCGACCCCGCAAAAGTGCCCCTCCCATGGCCATGGTGGAAATGGCCCCTGCCCCCGCCCCAGCCTCTTCTATCGCTCCCAGCTGCTCGGACTCGGACACCAACTCGAATTCCACAAGCACAAGCCTTTCCACGGGCAGCGGCAGTGGCGGGGACAGCGGCGAGGCCTCTGCCTCCGCTGGTGGTGGTGGGGTTGTCGTCAAGCGGAAGTCCAAGCTGCGCGTCTCCCTCAAGCGCCTGAACCTGTCGCGGCGCCAGGAGTCGTCGGATTCCGGTGACACGCCCCTGAATATCACCGTGGTGGGCGCTTGCAACTCCCCGCCATCTTCGTCCTCGTCCGTGGGTGATCCTTTGGTCCTCCAAGACGAGAACGCTTTGGATGAGAAACCGGAACCGCAGCAGCAGCAGCAGCCAGTGAAGGAGCTGGCCACCATTCTGGTGCCCGGGGATAACTCCGATTCCGACTCGCAGATCATATTCATCGAGATCGAGACGGAGACGGAGACGGGCAAGGAGGATGAGCAGGAGCAGGAGCAGGAACAGGAGCATGAGCGGGAGCCAGAGCCGGAGCTGCTGCCTCCGGATATCGAAATTGATCTCGAAAAGCAGGAACCAGATCTCGAGGAGATTATGGTGGAGGTACTGAGCGAGCCACCCAGTCTCTGGTCAGCCGACGACGACGACGAGGAGGATGGAGATGGGGATGGGAGCAGCCAGGCTGCCAACGAATCGACTTCCCCGGCTCCGCGACGCAGCCGGCGTTCGGTGCAGCCGCGTGGCGGCAGCCGTCAGGGCAAGACGCTCGAGGAGACCTTTGCCGAGATAGCCGCCGAGAGCAGCAAGCAGATCCTGGAGTCGGAGGAGTCTCAGGGCCACGACGAGCAGGAGGAGGAGGAGGAGCAGCACGTGCTCATAGATCTCATCGAGGATAGCCAGGAGATAAAGGAGCTAACGTCGGAGGAGTTGGTTGTGTTGGAAGTTATCTCTAAAAAGGAGGAAGAAGTCGAATTGAAGGCTGAGGAGGACAAGCTGGAGGCACAGCCTGCCAAGAATGCTTTAGAAGCTTGTGGCGAGACGCAGGTGATAGCTAATGCTATTCTTGGGCAAATATTGGATGCCACAACTGATCATAGCCCGGAGGAGACAGTCCCTAGCCTGGTGGGTCAGCCCCAGGTCGGTCCAAAGGAGGAGACAACAAAATCACTGCCAGAAACTGTCTCGGAGGAGTCAGAGGAGCTTGTACAGCCTGCAGAGGAGTCTGTACAGCCTGGGGACCCTGGAAAGCCTAAGAAGGCGTATTTAGAGCCTAAAAAGGAGTCTGTGGAGCCTGAGAAGGAGTCTGTGGTGCCAGAGGAGCGCTTGGAGCCCGATAAAGCGTATGTAGATCCTCAGAAGGAGTCTGTGCTGCCAGAGCAGCCTTTGGAGTCTGAAAACCCGTCTGTAGAGCCCGAAAAGGAGCCCCAAGAAGCTCCACCCACTGAAGCTAAAGACCTACCGCCACCCCAAGCCCTAATCTCTGAGGAGTTAGAAATCTTAGCACAAGAATCACAAGCGGCTCCGCAAAAAGTCACCGAGAATAAACAAACAGAAGGTTTTGTTGCTGTCGAAACCGAATCGAAGTTGGCTCCGCTGTCATTTGATGAATCTGCTGCCAACAAAACCCCATCGAAGTCGGCTCTGCTGTCATTTGAGGGAACTGTCACCCGAGTGGAGACGGAGACTGAGCTGCAGCCAGAAATAATTTCATTTGATTCGAACAGCTCGCAGCTAGGAGCTCCCAACGAAACGAAAATAATTTCTAGTGAGGAAATATCAGCTCCCGACGAAACGAAAATAATTTCCAGTGGAGAGTGCGAGGTAAGCAAACCATCAACTTTAGACATGAGAAACAAAAAGCAAGTGAAAAGGGAACACCCGGCCAAGAAGCCAATGGGTTCTGATAAAAAGGAAGTCAAGAAAGTCGAAGCAAAGAAATGTTTGGCCGAAAGCCTGGCCAAAAAAGAAAAGGAAACTGACAAAAGCGAGAAGCTGTCGGGGAAGCTTCCAGAAAAAATTTCAGAGCTGTCAGTGGGTGCCACCAAGAAAGATAAGGTAACCGAAGCGGAATCTGAGAAATCTCTACAAGAAGCGACTTCCCTAAAGCAAAAAGAGCCGAAAGATGCAGTGAAACCTTCAAAAGTCACTGCTGGTGGTTCGAAAAAGGAATCCGAACGCGAGAAATCCTCGCCAGAAAATGCTGGCCCCAAGAAGAAAGACCGACAATCGCCATCAGAATTAGTGCCCAAGAAGGAGAAGGATTCCCGCAAATCTCCCACTGAACATGACAAAAAGGAGACCATCAAACCGCCAGCTTCTCGCGAGGCTACTCCACCGGACACCCTCAAAGCTGCTTCCATAGATCCAAAGAAACCCACCACCGACACCAGCAAATCCAAAGACAAGTTCGCGGCCGCCTTCGTCGAGTGCGATGCCATGTTCAAGGCCATGGACAAGGCCAATGCCCAGATGCGGCTCGAGGAGAAGACCAAGAAGAAGGTGAAGAAAGTGCCACCCAAGGTGGAATCACCCACCCCTGCTGTTCTGCCCAAGAAATCATCGTTGCAGGGTCGCAAGACGGGCGGCCGCCGGAACACCGTCTACGAGGACTCACCCAAGCTGGAGCGGAGCAGCTCGCCCGGCTCCGATTCCACGCGCGTCTCCACGCCCGTGGGCAAGACCAAGCCGCGGGCCAAGGCCAGGAACAAGTTCAATGCCAGGCGCAGCACCATCTCGGAAGAGGCTCACAGCCGCGAGAAGAACCTGACGGCCAGCGAGCAGAGACTGGCGACCATTTCGCCCGTTTCCACGTCCTCAGACTCCTCCTCGAAGCAGAACTCGAAGAAGAACTCCGCCGCCGGAAAGGGTAATGCCTCCAAGCAAGAGCTCCGCCGCAATACGATCTGCGAGGAGCGCCAGGCCGAGACCAGCCCAGCCATACCGCTCTCCAAGCGTCGCTACTCGCTGCATCCCAAGGCCTCGGCGGATCTTCTGCCGGAAATGAACAGAACGGCGGCCAAAAAGCGGGCCAGGAAGGCGGCCAAGCAGCTGCTGAACCGCCAGGACTCGATGGACTCCAGCTCGAGTGCCTCCCAGGGGCGGGGAAAGGGCAACAACAAGAGAAAGCCCCGCAAGTCGGCGGAGGCACTGCACGCGGATCTCCTCGAGACCGAGTCCTCGGAGTCCACCTCCTCGGGCAGCAAGATGCAGAGCAGCGGCGGCCCACCCTCGCCCGAGCTGGAGGCCCCCGATACCCTCAAGGACATAGCCAAGTTCATAGAGGACGGCGTCAATCTTCTCAAGCGCGACTACAAGGTGGGAGCCGATGGGGAGGTCAAGCAGGAGCCACAGACCGAGGAGGATGAGTTCTCGAAGCGGGTGGCCAACATGGAGACGCCGGCCACCACGCCCTCGCCCACGTCATCGAATCCCGAGGATCCCAGCTCCGTAACCAATCCCCTGCAGGAGGGCAATGGCGGCGGCGGCGGCGTGCGCCGCTCGCACCGCATCAAACAGAAGCCGCAGGGACCCAAGGCCAGCCAGGGCAGGGGCGTGACCAGCATGGCCCTGGCCCCCATCAGCATGGACGAGCAGCTGGCCGAGCTGGCCCACATCGAGGCCATCAACGAGGCCTTCCTGCGCAGCGAGGGCCTGAACACGTTCCAGGCACTCCGGGAGAACTACTACCGCTGCGCGCGGCAGGTGAGCCAGGAGAACGCGGAAATGCAGTGCGACTGCTTCCTCACCGGGGACGAGGAGGCCCAGGGCCACCTCTGCTGCGGCGCCGGCTGCATCAACCGGATGCTCATGATCGAGTGCGGACCCCTCTGCACCAACGGGGATCGGTGCACGAACAAGCGCTTCCAGCAGCACAAGTGCTGGCCCTGCCGTGTGTTCCGCACCGAGAAGAAAGGCTGCGGCATCACCGCAGAGCTGCAGATCCCTCCAGGAGAGTTTCTAATGGAGTACGTGGGCGAAGTCATAGACTCCGAGGAGTTTGAGCGCCGCCAGCACCTGTACTCGCGGGACAGGAAGCGCCACTACTACTTCATGGCCCTGCGCGGCGAGGCCATTATAGACGCCACTCTAAAGGGGAATATTTCGCGCTTTATAAACCACAGCTGTGATCCGAACGCCGAGACCCAAAAGTGGACTGTAAATGGCGAGCTAAGGATCGGATTCTTCTCCGTGAAACCCATCCAGCCGGGCGAGGAGATCACCTTCGACTATCAGTATCAGCGCTATGGCAAGGATGCCCAGCGCTGCTTCTGCGAGGCCGCCAATTGCCGCGGCTGGATAGGCGGCGAGCCCGACTCCGACGAGGGCGAGCAGCTGGATGTGGAGAGCGACAGCGAGGCAGAGTTGGAGGAGGACATGGAACTGGAGCCAGAAGCCGACCAGGAGGCAGGCGGCGAGGAGATCCGCAAGGTAGCCAAGGTCAAGACCCCGGCAAAGACCAAGATCAAGCTGCCCACGGCCTCGAGTCGCAAGCGCAAGGAGCAGCAGGTCAAGCCCAAGGATCGCGAGTACAAGGCCGGTCGCTGGCTGAAGCCCAGCGCCATTGGTGGCAGCTCGGGAACGGGTGAGAAGTCGGCCCGAAAGCCAAAGGTCAGCAAGTTCCATGCCATGCTCGAGGATCCCGATGTCCTCGAGGAGCTGTCCCTGCTCAGCCGCAGCGGGCTGAAGAACCAGCTGGACACGCTGCGCTTCTCGCGATGCATGGTGCGAGCTAAGCTCCTCCAGACGCGTCTCCAGCTCCTGGTTGTGCTCACCCGCGGCGAGCTGCCCTGCCGTCGCCTCTTTTTGGACTATCACGGCCTGAGGCTGCTGCATGCTTGGATTAGCGAGAACGGCAACGATATCCAGCTGAGGATGGCCCTCCTCGAGGCCCTCGAGTCGCTGCCCATCCCCAACCGGACCATGCTCAATGACAGTCGGGTTTACCAGAGCGTCCAGCTCTGGAGCAGCAGCCTGGAGGGTCCAGACGGAGGGGCTGCTGAGATGGAGCAAGCACAGACACAGTCTGCCCTGCACAAGCGCATGCTGGCCCTGCTCCAGAAATGGCAGGCATTGCCCGAAATCTTCCGCATCCCGAAGCGAGAACGCATTGAGCAGATGAAGGAACACGAGCGGGAGGCGGATCGCCAGCAGAAGCATGCCCTGCACGCCAGCACCGCTCTCGAGGACCAGCGCGAACGGGAGAGCACTACCGATCGCTACAGGCAGGATCGCTTCCGGCGGGACACGACCAGCAGTCGGATTAGCAGCAAGCCCATCCGCATGAGCGGAAACAATACGATCTGCACCATCACCTCACAGCCCAAGGGCAGCAACGGATCCATGGATGGCGGCATGGCCAGAAACGATAATCGGCGCCGTTCCGATATGGGGCCCTCCACGGAGCCCAGACGCATGCTGTCCAAGGAGCTGAGGAGGAGTCTGTTTGAGCGAAAGGTAAGCTGGGGACAGGACTGAGGGATTGAGGCAACTTATTGCAAAATTCTGCTACATTCTCGAGGAAACACGGGGTCTGGTATAAAAAATACTAAAATATACCAACAACTATCTATTCTTAAGCGATATTTCGCAAGTTCCTTCTCTAAGCATTCTAACCCTTCTCTAATTTCTTATTGCTTTTGAAATGTTGAATATTTTTGACAAAAAGATGAATGAAAAGTAGATACAGCGCCGTTTTTCGTGGTCTCCCCAACATAATGCGATGCTGCAGGAAAATATTTCTGCTTTGCACCCGATTTTTCTTTGATATTAAGATTTCAAAGCTCCAAGCATTCAACATATCGATAAATCCTTGAATTAGAGCTGTTAAGGAATCGATATTTGAATACATCGATACATGAAAACATCGATATATCGCGATATATCGTACTTTTTCTGTTTTTTCTTTTAAAAACCTATAAATCCTAATGAAACCTTAGGAGATTGCGTTAACCCGCTTTTAGGCGAATGGCTCGGTTAACCTGGAAGAGAACACGGTGTCCACGTCGTCCAAGCGTCGCAAAAGAAAGCCTGAAATGGACACCGTTCCAATTCAAGTGTAAACAAAGCTGATAATGTAGATGTTGCAGTGGAATCACCTACATTTAATTGGAATTACTCTATTACCTTTCCCTTCCTCTCTTCTCTAGGTCGCCCAGGACGAGGCGGAGAAGCGCGTTTGCAGCGAGGATTGGCGCGAACATGAGCTGCGATGCGAATTCTTTGGCGCCGACCTCAAGACAGATCCCAAGCATCTGCCCTTCTATCAGAACACCGAGACCGGCGAGTGGTTCAACAGCGAGGATATGCCCGTGGCCACGCCGCAGCGCACCGATCTCCAGGCCCAGGCCATGGTCTCGCCGGAGGAAGAGGGACCATCGGCAGCTCCTGCCGTGGAGTACAAGCTGCCGGCCGGTGTGGATCCCCTGCCTCTGTCCTGGACCTGGAAACTGACCCCCGATGGCGAGATTTATTACTACAATCTCCGTGAGCGCATAACGCAATGGGAGCCACCGAGTGCCGAGCAGCGCCTCCAGACACTCGTCGAGGAGGATGCCACGCAGCAGCCGCTGCATGAGCTGCAAAACGATCCCGAGCTGCTGGCCAAGGAGCTCATTCAGGTGCACGCGGACTATGTGGGCTCGCTCAGCAGCAAGTCCCTGGCGCAGTACATCGAGGCCAAGGTCAAGGAGCGCCGCGAGCTGCGTCGCAATCGCTTGGTCTCCGTTCGCGTGATCAGTCCCAGGCGCGATGAGGACCGTTTGTACAACCAGCTGGAGTCGCGCAAGTACAAGGAGAACAAGGAGAAGATCCGGCGCCGCAAGGAGATCTTCCGTCGCCGCAGACCCGAAGCCATTGCCGCAGTTGCCGCTGCTGCTACGCACACGACTGAGGATGGTTCTGTTGCCAAGCCCTTGCCCATCCAAAGCTATCTCTACTCCTCCGATGAGGAAGCGGGTGAGACTACTGCTAGTGGCGGTCCTGCTGCTGCTCCAGCGGCTCCCCTCGCCGATGGCCTTGTGGCCAAGGCCAAGAAAGTCGATGAATTGGATGCCCTTAACATGGGACCGAGCACCAGCGCGGCGGCTGCTCTGGCAGCTATGGTCAAGGAGGCGCAAGCGAGTGGCTCGGCCAGCGCTAAGCGTAAGCTGCCCATGCCGCCCCATGTGCCGGAGGCCAAGAAGCAGCGCCCGGATAATCGCGCCAAGAAGAATAAGATGTAAGTGCACCGCTCAGCTCTTACCTTCTGAATTGTTTTACTGTATTTATTATATTTTTTATTATAGTCCCCCTAGCGTTGCGCCACCACCCGTAAACCTACGCGAGGCCCACGAGAAGTTCCGCTTTGAGCTCAGCGGCATTGTGGCCGATATACTGCGTCCCTATCGCAAGGAAAGCTGCCGAGTGGGACGTATTTGCAGCGATGAGGACTACAAGTTCTTGATCAAGAGGGTGAGTTGAAGGGGGTTCCACTTAGCTTTCTAGAGCTCGCAAGATGGGGTTTTGTATCAACTTAAAATTGTGAGGCTTTTTCCCTATCTATCTTGCTCTCTCTTCCTTGCTTTGCCTGCAATGTACAAGCAATAGGGAACGAGAGTTTCTTTTTTTTTCCACGCTTTGCCTGCAATGTACAAGCAAATGCAAATGAGTTTATTTTTGGAAGTTTCTTTTGGGGGTTTCTTTTTAATTTTCTTAATCGCTTTCTTTCTTCCACGCTTTGCCTGCAATGTACAAGCAATAAGGAATGCGAGAGTTTATTTTTAGCTTTTTTCCTAGCTCTCCCTCGCTCTCCCTTCCACGCTTTGCCTGCAATGTACAAGCAATAGCAAATGAGTTTATTTTTAGGAGTTCCACTTGGGAGTTTCTTTTTCGTTTTTTCATCGCATTCCTTCTTCCACGCTTTGCCTGCAATGAACAAGCAATAGGAAATGAGAGTTTCTTGTTAGCTGTTTTTCCCAGCTCCCTCTCTCTCTCTCTTCCACGCTTTGCCTGCAATGTACAAGCAGTAGGGAACGAGAGTTTCCTTTTAGTTTTCAGCGCTCTCTCTCTCTCTTCCCCGCTTTGCCTGCAATGTACAAGCAATAGCAAATAAGTTTATTTTTAGTAGTTTCTTTTTAGTTTTTCATCGCATTCTTTCTTTCACGCTTTGCCTGCAATTAACAAGAAATGGGGGTTGGGAGTTTCTTTTTAGCTGTTTTTCCCAGCTACCTCTCTCTCTCTCTTCCATGCTTTGCCTGCAATGTATTAATCTTTAACATCCTTTCTCCTTCCTCCAGCTAAGCCAACACATCACTGCCAAGGAGATGCGTTACTGTGAGGTGGGTGGACAGCCCCTGTGTTGCTCTGAATCTGTCCGCCACAAGTCGTACGACTTCATCCACCAATACATGCGCAAGAAGGGACGCATCTACCGCAAGCCGGCAGAGTCAGCCGGTATTTGAGGGCTAAAAGCTAAACACCAACACCCATTCCTCAAGAACACGAACCAAATCCCCGCGAGGAACTAAAACCTTATAATATAATAATATTTCTAGACCCATTTAGGACATAGCGCTGATCTACCCTTCAAAGGGGGTAGCGACGAAATTAAAGCAACTAGAAAATGTAAACTTTGAGACAGCGAAACAGCAAATACTAGATAAGTATTGTAAGAGACTAACAGAAATTGTAGAAATTCCACCTATGTACATATAGTCGAAAAGCAATAAAAACTACCTAACAACAACATTGGCGGCAACTAGCATTTGGACCCAATTTGTAACATACTTTACTTTAATCTGTTAATAAATATCTTGCTAGAAGAACAATTACCAAGTAAAAGTGCAATTTCAATGTAAATTGTTTTCACAAATTGTATGTAGGTGATTCCACTGCAACATCCACATTCTTGGGCGACATGTGAATGGAACGAGCAGCTGATCCGGCTTTGTTTGCAGTTGAATTGGAACGGCTCCCATTTCAGGCTTTCTTTTGCGACGCTTGTTAACCGAGCCATTCAAGAACTTGTTAATATCCGTGCTTGGAGCTTTGAAATCTTCTATACCAAAGAAAAATCGGGTGCAAAGCAGGAATATTTTCCTGCCACAGCTTAAGGAACATCGCATTATGCTGTGGCGACCAAGAAAGGCGGCGCTTGATCTAGTTATCATTCATATTTTTGTCAAAAATATTCATAATTTCAAAAGAAATAAGAAATTAGGGAAGGAACTTACGAAATATCGCTTAAGAATCGATATTTTTTTATGAGAGACCCTGTTAGAGGTGGAGAAACATCGATGTTTGCGGACATCGATGTTTTTCGATGTTTAAACAAAAAACATCGAGTTTTTTCGATGTTTTTATATTAATGAAACATCGATGTTTTCAAGAAACCCCGCGTAAAAGAATTGACCATCCTCGGGAATGTTATTTCGAAAAATAATGTTTTATTCATTGAATAACTTAAGGACCAGCGCCAAGTACAAGGATTGGGAGTTTGGTGTTGAGTTGTGAGTGAACAATAGACTGGATTCTACTGCTGGCTGGCGGCAGTGGCTTCGGGAGCAACCGTGCGGTTGGCCTCCTCCGGCTTCATGGCGGGGAACAGCAGAACCTCCTGCAAGGGAAAGAGAGTTAGTTAGCAAAAGCCTTTCACAAAAGGAATAGCAAGCTGTAAACGCACCTTAATGTTATTGGAGTCGGTGAGGAACATGGCCAGTCGATCGATGCCCATGCCAAAGCCACCGGTGGGCGGCAGTCCGTACTCCAGCGCCGTGCAAAAGTTCTCGTCCACCAGCTGGGCCTCGTCGTCGCCGGCTGCCTTGTCGTTGGCCTGCTGCTCGAAGCGTTCGCGCTGCACGACGGGATCGTTCAGCTCGGTGTACGCATTGCAGATCTCCTTCTTGGCCACAAAGAGCTCGAAACGCTCCGTGAGGCCCGGCGAGCTGCGATGATACTTGGCCAGCGGGGACATGATCTGCGGATGCTCGCAGATGAACGTGGGATTCACGCAAAACTCCTCGATGAACTCGCCGACGAGCTTGTCCAGCAGACGGGCAGTGGTGCGCGGAGCCGGGCACTCGACCTGGTGCTTGGCGCACAGCTGCGACAGGAACTGGTTCGTCTCGGCCGTATTGAAGGTGTCTGCCGCGGGGAACTTGACCTGTAGCTTTTCCTCCAGCGTCTTGATCATGGACACCCGCTTGAAGGGCGGCGTAAAGTCCAGCTCCTGCTCGGGTCCCTCGGGACCTTCGGGATGGTACATGATCTTGTAGGAGCCACGGATCGCCTTGACCATGCCCGAGACCAGCTGCTCGGTGATGTCCATGACGTCGGCGTAGTCGGCATACGCCATGTAGAACTCGCATGTGGTGAACTCGGGGTTGTGGGTGAGATCGATGCCCTCGTTGCGGAACTGACGGCCAATCTCGTAGACGCGATCCAGCCCGCCGACGACCAGCATCTTGTGGTACAGCTCGGGGGCGATGCGCATGAACAGGTCCATCTTCAGTTCGTTGTGATGCGTCACAAAGGGCTTGGCTGTGGCCCCGCCGGCAATCATGTTCATCATGGGTGTCTCGATCTCCAGGAAGCCCAGGCGATCCAGGAACTGGCGCACGTACGAGATGATCTTGGCGCGAATCTGGAAGTTCTCGCGCACTTTGTTGTTGAGTATGAGGTCCAGGTAGCGCTGGCGGTAGCGCGTCTCCTTGTCCTTGAGCCCGAAGTGCAGATGCGGCAGCATGTGCAGGCAGGGGGACAGCAGTTGGATCTCCGTGGGCATTACGGACAGCTCACCCTTCTTGGTCTTGCCCGGATGGCCCTTGACGCCGATGATGTCGCCGCGCCGCAGCTTGGCCGTGTCCGTCTCGAACTCGGCCTCGGACTTGTAGGACTTGGCGCTGGCCATCACCTGGATCTTCACGCCCTCGCCGCGCACATCGTAGAAGATGAGCTTGGCTCCCGACTCACGGATGGCATGGACACGGCCAGCCACGCTCAACGAGACATCCTCCAGCGTCTCGCCATCCTTCAGTTTGGTCTCGTATTTGGCAATAAAGTCCTCCAGGGATGTGCTTACATGGAACTTGTGTGGATACGGGTGCGTGCTGGGCGAACGCTTGAGCTCCTGAACGGCCGCGGATCGGAGCTTAAAATACTCATTCGGCGAGATCTCCTCCTCCTCGGCGGCGGCGCTCTTCTTCTTCTGAGCTGCTGCACCATCGGCCGGGGCAGCAGCCGCCCGAGTTGCCTCCTTGTCGGCCTTCTCCTTGGCCTTTTGCTCGGCCTTTAGGCGGCGCTTGAGCTCACTGGAAAGGAAAGGGGGGGAAAATGTATTAGCAAAACTTGTCATTCAACAAGACTGTCCGTAACTCGGACTACGGGAACCCTTTTCCGTTACGACAGCCTTGCCGAGTGGTCGGGAGGATGAGTAACCCACAGTTTGGTCCGTTTGCTGGGTGCCAACTGCAGGCTGCTCACGTGGAGGGCAACGCTCTGTCCGCCGCTGGCTGCCGTGCAGCGCGGCCATGTCTGCAGCAGAGTTTTAAGGGCGCAGCGGGCGAGCATTATCTTCTTTTTTCTCTTTTATTTTTAAGCACAAAATTTCATCAGCTCTGCCACAACTGGAAAGTTGCTGCCGCACTAGCGCAGCTTCGCCTTAACCTCACACAATACTGCTGTTGCTGCGTTGGCCCTTCGAGTCTTGGGGGGATTTCCAAGCTTGACACTTACTTCTTGGACAGTTCTCCACTTGCAGCGGCCATGCTGTTGGGGTCTCGGTGCTCACTGGTTTGGCCCGGGGGTTCAGATGCCGCGGAAACGAATCTAAAATACGAAAGAGCGGAGTGCGCCACACAAAAGTTCGATTGAAATGGGGTGCCGGGCAACCAGTGTGGCCAGTCTGGCTAGTTTTAAGCCAATAATAGCTATAATTATGAGCTTTGATTGATTTAGCTAATTTTGTAAACGTAAATACATAAGTCAGGTGTTCTTTTAATGTGGGTTTTAGTGGCACTTGCGAATTATACATTTTTATGGCTCGACAGACGTCAAAGAAAGAATTAAACTGTACATTTTAAAGATGACGAATGTGAATCATTTTCTAGCGGTGCATTGTAAAATATCTTTTCAAATATTCCTATATATGCATATATTTTAATTGCAAGGTTACTCACCGGCCAGCGGTAGGCCTCATTAGCTAATTTATATAAATAAATAAGTAATTGCAAAGTTGGCCTATTTTTTTATAAAAATAACGGATCTTGCATTAAAGTTTTCATATCACATATATTTTTAGCTTTTTTTTACAAATCCCACATTGAAGAGTTTCCTCTAGCGACTATCGATAGTTCCCTAGCTAACGCACATCGATAGCGCGCTACTCTGCTAATCGATAACAGGCCCGTTGTATTGCACGTGCGCTCGTTTTTAAAGAAATAAACAATATTGTTTTAGCAGAATTTAAGCAAAAATGGCCGAGTTCATAGCTGAGATGCAGGAGCGGCTGCTGCCGGAATACGAGCAGATGAAGAACTACAATGTATTTACGCCGGATCAGGTCAGGTGAGCGAGCCACAAGCCCCTTAAAAGCCGGTGCATTGTCAACAAATCGTTGGTCTCCTCCCTGCAGGGATATAGTGAGCCGGCGGGAACGCCTGTTCCTGAAGATCACCAAGAGCCACCTGAGCATCAGTGACTACCTAGAGTTCATACTGTACGAGAAGGACATGCACCAGACCATCACGGACAAGGAGAAGAAGATGCACGTGAAGCTGACGGGCCTGAAGGCCTCGCTGTCCACTCGCATAATGCGTCTGTATCGCGAGGTTCTGGCCAAATTCCCGCATGACCGACGGCTGTGGAGCAATTGGATCAAGTTCAGCAAGAAGGTCAATCCCGTCGAGGTGGCGGGCATCTACGAAAAGATGCTGCTGGTGAGGAAGCTAACTAAAAATATGGGTTTGTAGGAGCTATAACAATTTTTTTATGCCTTCCAGTACCATGGCGATGAGCCGGACTTTTGGGTGGACGCAGCCTGTTGGCTTTACGAGTACAATCGCCTCAACTTCGATCGGGTGAAGGACATACTGCTGCGCGGCCTGCAGAGGCATCCGGATTCCGAGGTCCTGAACAAGTGTTTCTTCGACATTATGCTCAAGGAGGCCTCGCTGGCCAGCAACGAACGCAATCTCGCCGAGAACACACTGTCCGAGCAGGACATCAAGCTGGAGCGCGTGGAGGCGGTCTACCGGAACAGCATGACCAACATAACCCACCTGGACTACTTTGTGAAGCTCCTGGAGAGCTGTGAGGATCATGCGGAGCTTACGCACAAACTCCAGCGAGTGATAATCGATGACATGCAGGAGAAGTTCCCCCGGGAGCCGGGCCTGTGGGATCTGCTGGCCCAGCGGGAGCTGCGTGGCTATCATCTCGGGGATCTAGCGGAGAACGAAGAGGAACCGGCCGAGAATGGCGAAGGTAATGGTGATGGGGATCAGCCGCCCAGCAAGAAATCGCGCCCCAATGCCAGTGCACGCTCGCTGAAGCGACGCATTCAGCTCTGTGTCACCGTGTACAAGTCGGCGGTGGAGGAGGTGCAAACGGCGGAGATGTGGAGCCGTTACTTGGATGCCATGCTGGCGCTGAATAGCGATACCAAGACGGAGCGCGTCCTGAAGCAACAGAGCCTGGCGGATGCCCTGGAAGCGGGCCATCGCTCCAAGATGATGGGCGTCAAGCACTATGCCGTGCTGCGGAAGATGCTTTGCAGTGCGCCCGGCGGCAGGGATACGGCTGTCACCATACTCACCGAAGCCTTGAAGAACGACGCGTCCGTGGAGATGCACGAGCTCCTGCTGGCCACGCACATCCAGAACGATAGCGAGCCGCAGGTCTACGAGCTGTTCAATAAGATCCAGAAGAGTCTCCGAGGCGAGGCAGCGCTGCCGCTGTGGCGCAGCGTTATCCTGTATTATCGCACGCGTCAGGACACCCTGGGTGCTGAGCGGCTCGACGAGATCTATGCCCTGGCCTGCAAGTCGGCGTGTGTGGAGTTTGGCGAGCTGCGTTCCGACTATCTGAGCTACCTGTGGCAGGAGCGATCCGTGGAGGCGGCCCGCAAGGAATACTCCAAGCTGGCCATCCAGCCGCCCATGTCCTTGGCCCTGCACCGTCGCATGATCCAGCTGGAGAGCAGTCTGGCCGTTCGCGTAAGTTTTGTATTTATTTTGTAACTTTTTTGATACTTATCTTTGTTGTTTCCTTGCTCAGGATCAGGCGAGCTTCAAGTACTGGCGCATGTGCTACGAGTTTATGGCCTGCTACTTCGGCAAGACGGAGCCGCGCGTCTGGGTCGAGTATCTGACCTTCGAGCGGGACCACGGCGAGACGAAGAACATTGCCCTGCTCACCCAGCGCGCCCTGACCACACTCCAGCCACAGTTTGTGCCCGCCTTTGAGGCGGAGCGAGCGCTGGCCTATGTGGGCGCTTCGATAGCGGGCTCATAAGCTCTACTTATTTCGATTTCTTTACCTAGTTCCTAAGTCCGCTCTCTCTCCTGCCTATGGTTTCAGGGGAGATTCTTTCTATTTTTTTATAACTGTAACATCTGTTGTAAACAATTTCATAGTAAATATAAATTATGTTTATGCAAAAAGCATTTCCTACAATCATTTCATGAGAGCAGAAGGTAGATGTTGGGATAATTTGCGGTGGGAAGCCCAGGAATTTGTTTTGAAAACACCTCATTTTGTATTACACGGTCACATTAGTGACCAGTTGGTATAATGTTATCGATAATAGTCCTAACACATAGAATTAAGCTAGATTTTAAAGAAAAGAATATAGGGTCACTTTGGTTTGGCAAAATGAGCGATCGACACTTTTCGTATCGAGAAAAAGGAAGTTATAAAAACAAAAGCCATCCGCCGTTATTATTTTGAAATTAACGCCTAGGAGTTTACAGTTTAATTTTTTTATACAATATCGATCAAACAATTAAACTTCCACTTAGATGTACGCAAATTGATGGCTCCAGTGTGTGGGAGTTACCTCGTAACCATAAACTTGGACAAAACATGCACTAATTTCTTTAAATCCAGTCCAGTCCAGTGCAGGAATCGCAAAGAGATTTGTGGGAAGAACGGACTGGCTGCCTTTTTTCAAAGTCACTTGTAGATAATTGAGGAGAATATTGAAGGTTATTTTGTGCTGGCGGTGCCAGCTTCAGCTCCATAGCTAGACCCTTTGCTGATCTGCGTCTTGCTGATGGCCTGGCCCATCATCCAGTAAAAGAGTCCCAGAATGGAGAGGGCGGTGATGAAGGCCGTCCAGTTGGCCGCCAGCAGGGAAGTGGCCAGATAATAGAAAATGCAGAATAGCGAAAATGTCGCCCAGCAGGCGAAGTTCACCAACGAACATAGCCGGGGCTTGGTCTTGTACTCTGGCACCTCCTTCACGCCCGACGTCTTGAAGAAGCTGCCCGTCTCCAGGAAGCTATCGATTATCTTGTCCTTCTCCACAAACAGATTCTGCAGCCAGGCGGCGGCCTCCTTCTCGCCCTCGGGCACCTGCTCGAGGGGAATGCGACGCATCAACATGTGCGGTTCCACAGCCTTGCCGTTCAGCAGGCTCCGCATGGTGGCAGGAGTCTTGTCTGTGGGCCTGTACGCCAGATTAATGTCGTAGATGACTGGACAAAGACCACGGATGGGCTCCAAGCTGGCGGTAAAGCCTTTGGTGCGCGGAATCAAATGATGCTTCAGCACCGTCATGCCCCGCTCCTGGGCAAACTTAACGGAAGCCTCGTGTTTGGCGTCGGTGAAGCGTGTACCTTCCGGATTTAGCAAAAGCCAGGTGGGATCGGGATAGGAAAAGACCACTTTCAATTGCTCCGTAATGATTGTCTTGTCCTTGTCAAAGTTGCGGTTGAGGAAGACGAATTCGGCCAGCCACCAGCACCAGCCGATGATGGGCACGTAGCGGAGGGGCTTCTTGGCATAGGCCTTGCAGTTGCCAAGGACTCCCAGCTTCTCGCAGATCATCCAGCCGTTGAGCCAATCGATCTCGTACTTGTGGTTCATAATCGAAAGGACATGCTCATGGCCGGCATACTTCTCATAGTCATCCTTGTCCATATAGACGGTCATCGTGCTGCCCGCATACCAATCGGCCACAAAGACAATTTGGGAGTACAGCGAGTAGCAGCAGTAGTACATCAGCTTTCGGAAGAGTCGCTTGTCAATGGGCTTTATGAAGACGTGCATCAGCAGCTGGACGAAGATGATGCACAGCCCGCTGGTGAAGAAGGTGAGCGCGATGCATAGGTGGATCAGTCTCAATTGTTTCAGCTTCTCCAGTGACACCATTTTGATCTTTCTGGCAATGTTTTTGTGCGAACTTGATTTGTTTTCTTTTTGGTGAGCAGTGATCATAGTCATATTTTACAGTTTTCTGACTGATTACTCTAAGTATCAGGAATATGGGAATATGTTTTATCCTCAAGGATATACAATATTACAAATTTCATCATTATATATATATTTATTTATATCTATTTTTTAGGGTTTGAATTATTGTAAGTCAAAGTAAGTCCGTCTGTCCGTCTGTCCGTTTGTCCGTCTGACCGTGTTGGTAAACAGATCTCAGAGACTATAAGAGCTAGAGTTACCAAATTTGGTGACAACATTGGAATCTGTAGCACGCAGATCAAGTTTATTTTTAAATTTGGCCACGCCCACTATTGCCCCCCGAAAATCGTAAAAACTTTATATAAGATAAAGTCGTAATTTTTGGCTTAAAGTAAATAACTAAACTAAATAAGTAGGCAATTGCGGACGTTTTCTGAAAATTTGAGTTTAATCGGATGATAAACATGGAAGTTATTAAAAAATAAAGTTTCTGTAGCATGCAGTAGCGAAAAAAAGTGTTGCGTGCTTTTGGGCGCATTATTAATTCGTAATGCAGCTGCATACAGTTGCAGATTTCGTCTTTTTTGAATGTTGCCCATCATGTTTTTAGCCACATTTGTCTTCATTTGTCAACATTTTGTTTTTTCCATTTCCGAGTGCTATTTAATTTCACGCCCAATGCTTTGGGTACCGGGTATCTCACAGTCGGTCACACTGTCTTATATATAAATATCAGTCTTCATCACACGAGTTCATTCTTTAATTTTTATATACATTTTTTAAAATTCAATTTAAATTTTTTGAAGATATTAACTGTTCCTGAAATCTTTGAAAATATTTATCCCTGAAAAAGTCTGAAGAAATCGAAGTTTTTCGATGTTTTCAATGTTTTTTTGCAGATAAGTCGATTTTAAATCGATTATCACCGATAATATTGGCTCAAATACTCTGAGTAAAAGTATCCTTGACCCTTTGAAATATGTTTATTGCATTTTTGGAAAGATATAAACATCAACATTTAACTTTTGGCTGGATGACGCTGCTCCTCTGCCGCGGCTGGCATCGGTGCCCGCTTCGCTGCTGCTGCTGCGACGTCAACTTCGACGTCGACGCCGCCAGAGCTTTCCGCCTTTTCGCTTTTTATTTCGACTTCTCAGCCAGTTCACTTGCGTACGCCGTGGCATCCACACGCACCGAAGTCGAGTCCAGTCTCTAATCCAATCACATCCAATCCGATCAGATCAGATCCGACCCCGATCCCATTCCAATCGAATTAAAGCCAGCGAAAGCGAAATCGCAATCTCAATCCAGCGCCATGGAGTTCAATAATCGTCTGCTGCTTAAAATCATTGAGTTGGTAAGTCAAAACGAGACATAATTAATTATTAAAATTAGGTTTTAAGAATCCTAGCTTGTCAGAGAGAAAGAAAAATGTTTTGCCAAGAATTAGTTATTAAAAGTTGATATAAAGTAACCATAATTAATTCTAATTCAAAAATTAAATATAAAATCATAAGTTTACTGGCTAAAAAATATATAAAAGTCTTTATAAATGAATAGATAAATATTAGATCCATATTTGATCTCAAAATAAATAAAACTAAGGCATTTTATTAAATATTTACTTTATTTTGTTTAAAAAGCTGTTTAATTAAACACAAATTTGCATTAAAAGTCTCACATATAATTTGCTTACTAAGCTTAATAGCGAAATTTGCATTGTATCTAAATTTCTAAGCTCAAGCCATAATAATTTGTATTATTTTTACACGAGAATTTGCTGATTTAACAAAGATTTATTATAAATTATTAAACCTTAAACCCTAAAAACTATGATTAAATACTTACAACTAACTCTTGGCAAAACGCGTACACATTTTCAATGTTTCAAGCCTAAAAAGTCGAATTTCTTTCCGTGGCAGCTGCATTAGCTGCTTTTGGGTACTTAATTTTCTTGTTTGTTTTCTTTCTTTTTTATTGTTGTATTTTTTGTGAGCGTCTCTGTTTTTTACTAACCCGTCTCCGTTCCCGTTCCCGTTCCCTTCTCAATCAATTTCCTGTTGCGTCTTGAGGCTTCTTTCATCCCTGGCCTTGGAAGATCAAGTAACCGGTTTTTTGGGACCACAACAAATCCCATTCCCATGACTTCATTGCTTTGTTACTTCTTTATTATTTGTATACTTCTCTGTTGTTGTATTTCCTGAGCCGGTGCGTAGTTTTATGTTCCACTGCGTAATGGCTGAGAGATGATGATGGAAGAAGATGACGGTGATGTCATGAACACTGCGGATTTTTGTTATTTTTTCGGTGCTCCCAGATGTCAAAATAAAGCGCCAAAAAGGTATAAATGGCCTGGCATGTTCTGGCATGATGTCACCCACGACGCGTCGCTTGATCTCTTCCGATGCGATCTATAGCTTGTATTTTCCGTTGTTCACTATTTAGCCTAATTTGATTTTATTGCCCATTTATATATTTATGTACCTGGCTGGCTTTGCACTCTCTCAAATTCTCAATTGTCAAGGTTTAACGAATTTTTTGTGAGTGTGCGTCTCAATTTATTATATTTTGTGCCTTAATTAAGCGCATTTCGTATGATCCGCGGCTTATTTTTGGAATTTAGCACATATGACATCAGTGGAGGGATTCTGTGGAGAGATCTGGATGAAATAGCAAGGCGGAACCAGAGATATGGCTTCTAGCTAGAATTACAATTCGATCCGTCTTCATTTGTCATAATTCATTAGGTTTTCTTTCGGTTTTTAATTAATTGATTGGGTTTCTGGTTGAAGTTATTGATCCCCGTCTTTTAAAAATATTTTCTGCCAATTATTTGATTATTTCTTAATCGTATAATGCCCTAAGAAGAGATGTGAATAATTGTTTACACTTGGTTTCTTCAGTTGCTCTTATCTTCACCTAAAGAAAGGAATATATATAGAAATCTGGACTGAATATATTTACATTACATTTATTTGCATCTGCTGCGACCCTGGCTTATTTGTTTATTTCAATCATTTATCAGCTCGACGATGAGTCAAATGGAGGTGTGATCGTACCCACTATATAGTATGCTCCTTTCAAACTTATTATTCACTCTGATAGAACGGAAGATTGAAGGCATCAAGTTGGTCTGCTGTTTAATGTATTTTTTGTGATTCGTTTTCGATTTGCATTTATTTTGGATCCCTTTTCGTTTTGAACTCAATTGATATTCAAATAAAATTCTGAGAGTAAATGGAAGTTGAGCAAACCGGTCTCTTTTTTCTACAATATTTATAATATAAAGTTTTCAGAATAAAGAATCCCTTGAATATATAATTATAAATCATTTGCTTAGGATATCTGTTGGTTTTTCACCTTTACTCACTATTTGTCACCGTAAATTGTTCCCAAATAAAATCACAACTATTTAGAGCGAAATTACTCACACTCAGTGATCTTGAAACTCGGCTCCCGGCACCTATTTCAATTGCGACGTAGGCCTGGGATTACATCACTTGAAGCTAACCAGATGAGTGACAGCGCAACGCGACCCACTTGCCGGGCACTCAATATCTACGAATGTATATATACATCCGATCCGATCCGATCCGAGCCGGGCCGGGCATTGAAATCACGTCTCTCCATTCATTGCTCTGACTAATCCGCAACAGGCTGGAAATTCATCAATAGCGGTGGACAGCACTGGGAGAAAATGGGATTGTTAATGGCATTTTTTGGGAGAACAAATTGGGAGTTATTGGTTATTTGTAAGAGATTCTATTACCAGTAACCATAGGATATCAGGATGATCAGTAACCAAGGAGAGTTGATTTTAGTCGTGTTCGTTTGTCCGTCTGAACGCAAAAATAAACCTATCTCGGACTCTATAGAAGCTAGAGCTACCAAGTTTGGTAACAACATTCTTATAAATAGATGAAGCAGATCAAGTTTCTTTTAAAGTATGTCCACGCCTATTAAGGCCCTCAGAAATTTTAATAATACTTACCTAAGCTGTACAAATTCCGAAAAAAGGTATACAAAAATATTAAAGTTGCATCTTTTAACACGGGAGATGCAAGTTCGATTCCAGAGTTACAATTTTTGTTGAACTTCTACAAACTTGTATTAAACAACAAACCATATTTTTAAATAAATTTCATATTATTTTAACACAAATATAAGCAAATATTTAATCAATATTGACTTCAAAAAGATCTCTAAAAACATTACTTCTTGTAATAAAATTTTACCAAAATGCCATTAAAAAATTTAAAATCTTTTGAGATCCGGTCCAGAGGAATTTCGATTTCTTTTTTCTACTGTGCAGCTAATGGCGATGACATCACCGTTCACATGGCCAAAAAAGAGAGAAAGAAAAAAAACAGAAAACCGCTAAAATGCTTTAACGCTGAAAATACTGGCACGCATTACGCATACGCCATGTGCGATCGCCGAAAGGTCGGTCGGTCGGTTGCATTGAGTAAACAACGGAGCGCTCACGGAATAGCTAATTGGGCTCTGGCTGTTCCTTGATTATCTGGCCAGCCAGGCAGACCAGTTGGCCTTAATCAGCCCAGCCCAGCCCAGCCGCCTTTTATTTATTTATTTTCTCATTTTTCCTATTTGATATTTTGTTGTTGAGCGAAGAAGAAAGAGCAAAAATCAATGGTCAATAAATATAATGCCGGTCAAATGTGTGTACATTGTGTGTATTGTCTCCTGGGTGTGTGAAAACAACTTGGCTAGATAAGGAACCCATTGGCCCATTGTTTGTGCTCTCGAGAGGGGAAGAATTCCTGCAGCTCGTAAATATTTTTACGTGCTAATAAATGTTTTAACTGCAAATCGCTGTGGCGCATTTGCTCGTTAATTTGTTATTTTTCCTTTTTCCTGCACAGCAAGCAAAGAAAAAGTAGGAAAGTTAAGAAAATTAAAGACTTTAGATTTCTAAGGTCTCTAAAAAATATAAAAGAAGGGATTTAACGAATTAAATAAAGAGATTAATGAGAGTTAATATATTTTATGATTACCTTAAGCCGCAATCAGAAGATAATTAAAGGGTTTTTGATTTTTATAAGTGTACCCACTTTGTTTTCTGAAAATCAATTTAATGAATTTAAGTCCCCGCCACCCCTTTTCGAGCACTCCAAAGTCAATGGCATGTCAGGTGGCCGTATAATGAATGGCTCCATACTAACAATATCAATTGAAATGAAAATAAAATTGATCTACGGCTTTGCCGAAAAGGTTTTGCAAACAGACAAAAATTGCCTTCCACCCCGGTCGTCGCCTTTTCGGGGGCGTGACTCCCCCGGTCAGGGAAAGTCATTCCGGGAAATACTTGTACTCAAGAAGACTACTCACTATCAACTGGTTGGCGTTGTTGTTGTCATGTGTGTCTGGAAAATGAATTTCGTAAATAATACGAGCAATCAAAAGTAAACAACGCCTTAGTCATACGGAAGCCATATTCATAGTTGAGATAATTCAAAGGAAAAAAATGTATGGTTACAAAATATAACGTAAAATCACTGCACATGAAAACAATAAATATTTTGGCTTAAAGTTTTAGGGGTAGTAAATGACTTTCTGGAAATTTTGTTTACATATTTTTATTTGTAGTTTTTTCTTTTAGAAATTTGTTTATATTTTTATTTTAACATTTGTTGTACGACCTTTAATTTGTTAAATTGTGCTTGAAATAATAATTAAAATTATTAATTATAATTAATCAACGGTTGCTTTAATATTTAAGATTAATCAACTTAGAGATTTGTAATCATAGTTTAGTTTATTATGAATTAATTAATTAAAATTAAGGCAAATTGATCATTTAACTTCGTTTTATATAATTTAAGCCAATGCATTTCTAGTTCAATTTATAAATTGGCCATAAACACTCCTCGAGATGGCTTCTATCAAGCATTTTGCAAAAGAAAAAGACATCAAGTAATCAAGTAATTTAACGATTAAGACTAATTATGAGCCATATTTCCCCATTTGTTTAATCAATGCAAGGGCCAGACAAATTCGATTAATTTATGAGAACCATTTTCTCGCCATTGCCCTGGAATATACATATATCCGCCATTAAGGGGACTCCGCCCTTCGATTATACGAGTGTTAATGTCATTTTTTGGATACAGTGTGCTGGCAATAAAACAATAAAGAAGCAGCATTATGCATTTGGGTATAAATAAATGGCAAATGGCAAACAACATTCGGTAATTATTGACACACATAATGGTCTGCGGAAAGGAAATGTATATATGTATCTATAGGTATATCTACCATAAACAAATGCTACTTTATGGCCCCGCCACGAGCGTGGATATGGATATGGCGAACAGTTTTGTTTATTTTTCGCTCCGCATATCGGACACTAATGACCTAATGACCTGACCTATTAGCCAGCGAGCTTCTTGCATTACAAAGTCAAGTTACGCAAGGTTGGGCTGCATCCTGCGGCGGCCAAGTCAATTAGCAACAAAGTCCTCCTCGTCCTCCTAATTGATTGATTGCCAAAGGGAACGGGGTGTGGTGTCCAACTTAGCGACAGTCCACTGTCGTTTATTGGCACTCGATTGGAGCCATCCACTTACCGCGAATGGCCATATCTGTCGCTGTCATTTATCGGCGGGGAATATCGGAATAATTTTCATATTTGATAAGCAAATGGCGTGGGCGTTGAATTAATTCCGCGGCTTTTGTCGTTATAGTTATTTATGGGTTTTGCGGTAGCAACAAGAAAATACCTTAGGGAAACCCTCTTGCGGGCTTTTTGATTTTCCATTTTTATTAGAAATATTTATTATTAGGTTACTGTTGAATTTGTCATAAATTCAAGGTGTCTGGCGCCACCTGTTAAGACCATCCCTTTCCCATTTCCCTGCCCACTTCCGGTCGTTTCAGCAAACAATAATAAAATAGATATAGTATAAAACATAGAATAAAGAACTCGGAATATAAGCATATGGCACGATATAAAACCCATTAAATCCATGACGCGATGAAATTTATCTGATTGATTTCCATGAAGCTTTTAGTGGGGAGTCCCCCGTCCACGGAAGGGGGATTAATTTCGCTTGATGGCAAGCGAGATATGGATTATTCGGTTATTATTCACAAAGCGAAAGGATAAAGGGGATTTTTATTTAATTATCAACATGAGGGGAAAGAAAATTGAAAAATATATAACGATATTAAGAACATTTAATCGTTTTTATGTGGAATTAGGAATAGGAACTTTGATCTGGAATCTGGAATAATGTGGTCATAGTTTCAACAAAAATGAGTTTTAACAATTTGTAATTGTTACGGAATCAGAGCCTAAATAATTAAATAAATATCGCATTTGAACTTTTTTTGCAACTATGTATTTGACAAATATCTGTTATCGGATCAGGATCAATCGATATCAATTATCGAAAATGGGGAAGTGCCAAAGAAGTGAAATAGATTAAACATCGATATTTTTGCAGTCCAAGGAATTGTTATTTTAAAGTTAAAAAATATCGAACTATCGATAACATCGACTTTTATGAATATAAGTTGAAATTTAATTAAAAATGACTTTAATAAGGTTCTAAAAATTTACAAATTCTTCATAACAACCCATCTTGTGACTAAATAAAATTTGTTCAAAACTCTTTTTATTTATTAGATATTCGTAAGAACAAAGTTGATATTTATCGAAATTATCGAAATCAAATATAGCTTGCAAAAATGTAAAGACTACTGAAAAATAAACCTTACTATTTTATTAAGTTTTCTGTAACAATCTAAGGTCTCCTAAGGCCCCTAAATATTCGTTCTATGTCTGCTATTATCTACCTTTGTGTCTGAACTATCCGTGTGTCTGTTTCTGAGTCGTGTCCGTCTGTGAATATACACATATGAATGTATAAATCTGTCTGTCTGAGATTGTCTGAGCACCGAGTCCTTAACTCCCCACCCAGGCCTTCATCATGACGAGCATTATACTGATCGAAACCATATCGGACCTGACCTTCATCCGCCAAGCGATGGTGGTGTATGGAACTCTCGTGGGATATCTGGTCATATGCGTTACCATAGGCACAGGTAAAATAGTGGTTTCCCCCGCGTCGATCCATGTCCAATTCCCGCCTTCTTTCAGGTCACCTGATGGGCGTCGTGGTGGACAAGTTTCTCGATATTCTCTTCTCGCTCGGTGGCTTCATCCTGTTCATCGCCACGGGCACCATTATGCTGGACCAATGGATGGGCCAGTGCAAGTCGGAGAGCGACAGGAGCAAGCTCCTGGTCTCCGCCGTCTTCTGCCTGGCCAATGGGGCACTGTTTGTGGGCGATATTTTTGTGGTTTTGAGCACTTGATATATATAAGATGTATAAACAAATATTTGTAAAGGAAATTAACTTGTAAAAATATAGAGGAATGAATGGAAATTCATTGAGTTTTCAGCGGGGAAGGTTTGGAGGAAAATTAACCTTAAAAAAAGGGTTTACAAAATGGCTTTTAAAATATATATAAGATGTATGTATAAACAAATATTTGTAAAGGAAATTAACTTGTAAAAATATAGAGGAATGAATGGAAATTCATTGGGTTTTCAGCGGGGAAGGTTTGGAGGAAAATTAACCTTAATAAAAGGGTTTCAAAAAATAGTTTATGTTGGAAAAATGTTGTCATTTAATATTTTCGTTAAATTCTTTTTAATTTTTAAATATTCCATATTTGAATGAATGGAAATTCATTGGGGTTTCAGCGGGGAAGGTTTGGAGGAAAATTAACCTTAATAAAAGGGTTTACAAAAATAGTTTATGCTGGAAAAATGTTGTTATTTAATATTTTCGTTAAATTTGTTGTTAATATTAAATATTCCATATTTTTGTTGTCCCCCTTTAGGCCATTGCCATCTGCTGCATTGTGATGTACGAGGTGGTTGGAGCCCTGTCCTCTCGTCCTCTCATCGTTTGCGGCACCATCGGCGGCTTCACGATCATCTGTGGCGTTCTCCTAATCGGTGAGTAGCATCTATCCGCCACTCGCTGATTACACTAATTCCGATCCCGATCCCGCAGGTCATGTGATCAACTCGTTGGTGGAGAAGCGCCTCAATGCCCTGATCTCGCTGATTGGCTGCGTGGCCTTTGTGGCCTCCGGAGCCCTGGTGATCGACGAGTGGCACGATGCCATCCTGCAGAGCGATAGGAAGCGCAACGCCATCGCCGCCGGATCCCTGATGATCATCAACGGGGCCGTGTTCCTCCTGGACACCCTCTCCATTTGCCGAACGTAAAGATTCCACTCGTCAGATCGTCAGCAAAATGCGCTTTACATTTTTTTTTTTGTTTATTGCAAATCGAATAACTCATCAAGAGAGAAAAGAAGAATCTAAATATATATATATATAAAGATATATGTGTAACTTAAGCACGGGACAACCAACTGTTCAAGAAGAGAAACTTTTTTTAATTCCAAAACTAAATCAGAGATCAAAGAACTTACTTTTTGTAATTCCAAAACTAAATCAAAGATCAAAGTAGTTCATAAATAATTGAGATTAAATGGGAAATTTATAGGTTTTAGTTTAAAGTAAGGAAAAACCTTTTAAAATTTTAATATCTATTTTTTTGGGTATTGGGCTTGCATTTTTTCAGTTCCAATTTAATTATGATTATAAATCCATTTGAAATATTCTCAATCCTTCTCTATCTTGTATAGTGATTCTCCCGTTGCACTATATATTTTTTTTTTACATCTAAACATCCATATTTTATATATATATGTGTCTATATGTAGCACTTAAGCCTAATCTCAGATTTATGCACGCAGCAGAGAAGATTCCCCTCGTCAGATTGTTAACAGGAATCCATTAAATATATACATATATATGCGCACACACACACATACATCTCTGTGGCTATCTGTGGTTATTATATGCTAAGCATCTGGCCATGTCTTACATCACCATAATTGCTCTTCTCCTCCATCTCGACCGGGAGCGAAAATTGCCCATAATTGCCGGAGGAGGAGGTTAGCTTCTGGGAAACACCACCAGCCGACCTGACGTCACGTGCCAACTGTTGCAAAATACCAACTTCCACCAAGACTCTGAACCTCCAGAGGTTGTCAACTCCGATTTCCCAGGAGGGCAACACCTGGTCTTGAGCCGTGCTCCAAGCTCATCCAAGAGTCGGCTTTCTCAGAGCTAATAACAAGGGGATTAGCCATCCTAGGGGAAAGCTGATTCAACTGAATCAACTCAAGAGTAATGGATATTTTTTTATTTTAATATAAAACGGTGAAGATATTTGTTTAGGGCAATGGGGAGCACCAAGAAGCAGTGTTTTAGTTCGACTTTTGGTTAGTTTTTCAGCTATTTAGCTTTTGGGCACTCTAAAAAGAATTTTAAAATATTTACATACCCATGAGTATTTAAGAAATGCTTAGATATTTGGAAATGCCTTCAACTAAAATATTTAAAAACGAATTTAAAGACCGCTATTAATGGTTTAATCATAAAAACAGAATAAGGAATAACATAGAAGAGTTTGCCGAATTCTAGTTTGGGAATTATAGTGGGATTTTTTTTTTTAGTCCGGAATTTAAGTTAGAGAATTTTTTTGCATGTTATGCTTAGTTTTTAAGCGTCGAATTCAAGGTTTAATAATTCTGGGGGAGTTTTATTTTTATTTCCCGAATTTTAGGATGGAAATTGTAGTGAAAAACATTTTTTTATGTTAATTTAATTTGATTTATTTGCCGAATTCTAGTGCATTTTTTGTTAGTTTAAATTGTCATTATGCAAAAAAAATTAATTGCAAACAAAGATCAATGCTTGAGTTCTGTTTTTATTTCTCAGTAAAATAAAAATAAGTGATCTTAAGGTAATCCCTAGGTTTGCTCCTATTTGGCCTTAGATTCTCTTGAAAACATTATCATTTGTTTACATGTCCTCCATTTGTGTTTGTTTTTAATAAGAAAAAATAAAAATATTTTTAAGAGTCAGAAAGAGCATTCTGTGATCGTTGCTTGCTTGAGGCTGAGGTAAAAATTACATATACAAATTTTCTCCTGTGCTGTTGTCATGCTACCCCACCAGCCACCAGCTACCAGCCAGCTTATTATAATTAAGCAATTTATTTAATTTCTAATTATTTCTTATCCTCCCCGCATGACAACTCTGTGAAAAAAATGTATATATATAACCTAACCGAACTGACGACGACGACAACAGACGCACTGAGGTCCCAGTGTTAGCGGAAGATCCCAAGAAAACTAAAGTCGAGATAAATCGCTTTTAGAGATACAACGAAGCCTGTTGGATCCGCGAGATACAGATGATGCCGCCAAAGACTTGAAACCGACTTGTGATTTATATTTACATTTGTTTATACTTTAATTTGTTGTCTTTTTTTTTTGAGTTTTTGTTTCCGTATATTTATCTTTTTGCTTTAAATCTGCGAGTTTTTTTTCTCTCTCTCTCTGTTTGGGGCAAAAGGTAAGTATCTAAGGGGTCTTGGAGCTAGTGGGAATGTAACCTGCTGTTGCTGATCTCTGGCAGCGATTGGAGTGAACGATAATTGGCCGCAATTACGCTCGGGAACCGTTGGGGTTAGAGGGTTCAATGTCAGGGTCACTAGGTGCATGGGATTTAGCTGTCAAGTTCATTCGGCACTCATTAAAAATTTTAGTTTTATTTTTTGTGCTTTCCTCTGACCAAAAATGGCAGCTGGCAAGAAGGACGGTGGCATCATGTCCTGCGACTTTGAAATCAAAGGGAAAGTGCCCAAGGAGGCCTTCGAAGTGTTCGCTGCTGCCCAGGCCAAGACGATGGGCCTTCGGGGATATATCACTCAAATCAAGGAGGACGTCTGGAAGGGCCAGCTGCAGGGCGAGGGCAAGGTCATCGAGGCCTTCAAGAAGCTGATCATGGCCGCCGCCGAATATGTGGAGGCCATCAAGGAGTTTGTCATCAAGAACATGAAGGCCATCGAGGAGTACACCTTCAAGAATTTCGAAGTGAAAGCTGGCCAGAAATAGAGTTGGAAATTGAAGAATATTTTTAAATATATATCAGTGAAGAGAAACACTTGTTTTATGTTAATTCAGGGAGCCCAGACTCATCATTATTTTTTTCCGTGAGCTCTTCTTTAATGCCTCCTCCGCCGACTGACTCTGGGCCGATCGTGACTAATGAGCTCATGATCCGAGGGTATATAACCTTGTGGCCATTGCCAATATCCGACTGGATATCGCATGCCTCGGATGCATAACCGAGCCATGAACATATCTGCTTCTGTGGAGCCGGCTACAATGTATCCGTATCTGTATCTGTATCTGGCGGGCATGCAAATCGGAGACATGATCACCGCCGCCGCCGACACGATCGGGGTGTTCCCGATCCGAGGAGCATACACCACTCGCACTGGCACTCGCACTCGCCGCACCACGGATGGTTATTTATGCACTCGCGGATCCAACTGCCAGTTGGCAGTTGGGAACCCGTTCCGTCTCCCAACTGCCACTCGGATAATGTATCTGCAATGATATATGGACAGCTAATCTATCATGGCCCAAGCAACGTTACAATTTTATGGGTCAATTTGCGGACTGCGGACTGGACGGCCATTATCCCAATGTGTGTGTGTGCAACAGGTAGCCAGGTTTTTGTCTTTTTTTTTCTTGCCTACAAAGTACATGGAAAGAAAATATATTCTGCACTTTAATGGTACATTTATTTATTATTTAATAATATTTGAGGTTCAAAGGAGACAATTTTTATGCAGTAGAATTTTAAGTATTTCTCTCTTTTCTCTAAAAGTTATAGTATGAAAAGTATTATCCAGATATTTTAATAGCCAAAAGGCATCGAAAATGCTATAAGGTATTTATTTTATTTTATATAAAGAATATAACATAAAATAATAAATAATAATTTTACGAGCCATACTTTTCTTTCTATTGAACAATTGTTTTATTATATATACACAAAAAATTAAATTTATTTGAAAGCTTTTATACAATTCCCATACTGAGAATTTAAATCAAATACAAAAATAAGATTGAACTTCATTTTACAAATAACAATAAAGATTGTACATCAAAATCTTAATCATAATTCTAATAATAAATCTTTTTTTGTGAGTGCAAAATTTTAGAAAAGAAATGAACTTGGATTAGCCTAACCTAGCCCAACTCTTCCCTTGCACAAAAAAGCCGCAAATTGGACGGAAATTACCTCGGAAAGCACTGTCGACATAAAAGTCTGACTTCTGCGGTGGCGTATATAAATATGAATTTTCATATACATAAATATAAGTTGTGGATCCAAATCAAAATCAGCGGCTTAGTTGCAACGCAGTGGCAACGCCAGCCAATTGGAAAGAGCCGTTAGTTATCGTCAATCGGATTTCGGAACAATCAGTGGTGCGATGACAGAACTGTCACTTAAATAAATAAAATATAAAAATATAAGCTTTGTATCTTAATTCAATTGTGCGCGAATGTAAAATACCCGGTACCGTGAGCCTGGTGAATTAAATTATAAAAACAAGTGCGTATTTTTTCAAAAAGACCTTTCAAAAAGATTATCTCGGTCGATTTTAGGAAAAAGTTTTAAAAACCAAAAAAAAAATTTGTTTTTTTTAATTAACACCAGTTCAAAAACCGCGGTTTGCAACTCATACTGACTGAGGTAAGGGCGAGAGCAAGCGAAATGGAAATAAAAGGTTGGAACATTATTGTCTAATAACTACCATGTTAATTATCCGAATTTATTAACATTTTCATAGCTTGAGCTTGTTATTATTACACATCTATGTATTTTCTATATATTTATGTTTACCGAATTTAAGACTATAGCTTTCCCATACGTTTTTCATGATTTTGGGGGTATAGTGGTTACATTTTTAAACAAACTTGATCTGCAGAAAATAATACTGTGGTCACAAAATTCATATATTCGTATTTGGGGTCGGAGATGCCTCCTTCTGCCTGCTCACTAATAACCTATTAGGCACCGGTTGAAAAAAAGCTAAAAGCCAAGCCGCCATCACTGATCAACGCACCACTGTTGCGCGCGGGGCTGGCGCCGCAGTCGGGATCGCTGCCGGCGTCGAATCACGGCCGCTTGGCGCTTTGGGGGGCTTTGGGGCAGCGCTGCCCGCCGCTCTGCCGGCGTCGAGTGGCCGCTCAGTTTGCTGCGAGCGCTGGAACGGGAAAGTCGAGGAGAAATTCGAGCGCGGATGAAACGGCCATATACTCCATATTCCAATTGTCTTGGAATATTTTTGAAAAGCGCAGGCGTGCAACGGTTTTTTGCGGTCGTGCTTCGTCTCGCCGCCTTCTTGTATTTTTTTCGAGTGTGGTGGCCGAGTGTAAATCAAACGTTCGTGAATATTTTTTTGCGTGGAATTTTACACGTAGCAAAAATCGCATTCTTTTTTTGTTGTTTTCTGTGCAAATTAATTTCTTTTGTTTGCTGTTTTGTTGCTTGGCGGCAACAGGCAACAAGCGATGCAATAACAACAAAAGGAACAACTAAAAGAGTCAACAGCAATTACAAGGCACTAAAGCCAGAGGAAGAGGTGAGCAAATATTTCTATACATTTGTTGTTCTTTCGCCGCAGCGGCTTTGTTGTTTTCTTTTTTCTCTGTTTTTGTTGCCTGATTTTCGGTTTTCGTTATATTGTTGTTTCTTTGATTTGTTTCGGTTTTTTTGGGCGCTGCATTTGAAAGGGAAGCCAAGAAGCAAAGTCAGCTTGGTGGCAAAGACACTGGAAGAAAGTGTTGTGGCTTTAGCTCCGTACTCAGACACACGAAAACTGTTTCTAAGCAGTACGAGCGAGAGGGTGAGTATTGACCTCTCGTTTTGGCTCAATGCTTAGGAACACTTTTCGCGTGTCTGAGTACGGAGCTTTATATTAAAAAGATGGAAAAACTGCATTTCGAGACTGGGCTTAAATTCTTTGAAAGTATTTTACACTTATTTTCCTTAAAAACAAAATTATTTAAGTCATTTAAAAGGTTTAATTGAAGTTATAAGGAAGGAAGGAAATATTTCTTTAAGTACAAGATAATTTAACTTGGATTTTTATACTCTTAACAATTTTAATAAGAACAAGAATAAATAAATATGGAACTTTTAAACTTAAAGTACCACTGAAAATAATAAATTTGACCCTAATACAATATTTTATATATATTAGTGAAGAAAACCCAGTTAATAATAAAGTTTAAGTATTCACTCAATAAAGGAGTGGAATAAATACCTATCAAATAAATATAATCAAAAACATAATAAATAAATAAAACCCAAAAGCCAACCCTAACCCTGAATTTAGCTAGAAAATAAACCCACTATTTATAGAGGTGAATGGAAAAAAACACAAAAAATCCAAATAAATAATACCTATAATAGGAGAGCAATATTTTTTACTTTCTGTGTGCCTATCCCATCGGCACTCACACAACGACAGCTGCAGGTACACGCACACCTAGGCATAACCTCATTAAAGTTGTCGCTGTTGTTGTCCTCATTTATCCGGACTCCAACTTGGAAGAGTTGGAGTTCGCAGAGCCACGGACTCAAAAAAAAAAAAGAAAAAAGCAAAAAAGCTCTGAGCCGTCTTCGATTATTGAGCCCGTTTGACTTTTTCCCAACATCCCAACAACGAACCTGTTGGCCCCACTGGCAAAAACGAGAAGAAAAGACACACACAAAAAAAGGCCAAAGAAAATAAATAAAAAACGACTCAACAAAAAAAGAAATAAAGTAAAAAGTAAAAAACAAAACATGCTCTGGCCAGCCTCTAGAAATATGCGAGTCTCTGTCTCTGAGCTCTTTTCTGTGCGGACACTCCGAGTGCCTTATTTTGTTCGTAGAGCCCATAAAACCCGTAAAGCCCATAAAGTGCACTAAAAAAGAGGCTAACGTCCAAATATGTACTTGACCTATCCAACGGGCTTCTAGGGGTAGGTAAATGGGTTGCAACTCGACCCGGCTTGCACTTGGCCTTAAATTGGTTTTGTTTTCACGGGGTTTCTAGACAAGTCGGGGAATACCAATAAATAAATATTTATTCGATGGGAATAATGTTTGGATATACGCTGACTTAACTGGATACCTTTATTTATTTACAATTAATTCTTATTTTTATTTATCCAACTATTTCCTTGGGTATAGAAAGAAAGAAAGGACTCTTAATTAATTTGTTTTGAGTTCACAGAAGA
The DNA here is from genome assembly GCA_008042795.1 of Drosophila asahinai. NCBI lineage: Eukaryota > Metazoa > Arthropoda > Insecta > Diptera > Drosophilidae > Drosophila > Drosophila asahinai. The sequence continues at coordinate 148,299 of VNJZ01012068.1, forward strand.
CCACATAAATATATAGAAAGAATTGCATACTTTAAGTACTTTCTTATACATATTCTGGAAATATTTTCATAGCTTTTTAACTTCTGAACACATTTATAAACTTCATAGATTGTATTTCTATATTACAGTTACTTAAGTTACCTTTGTTTATTGTATACTTTTTACAGTATACTTTTTTTTCTATAATTATGCGTTTCGCTATAATTTTGCTATCTGCCCTGAGGCAGGTTAACTCTTAAACCAAGCTGTCGAATTTACACACAATAAAAAAATGAGGTGTTAAAATAATATTTTTTGAATTTAATTGTATCTTAAAAACACCTGAGATCATGCCTCAATCTTAAAGCAAAATGTAGTAAATATATTAAAATAGGATTTTATTATTTACAGAATATGTATATCTTTAAAATAATCTATTCAAATAAATAAATGCAAGGATTATCGATTGTGACTTTAAAATGTAAATATTTTATTTGAAATAATAAGATATAGTTTATATAATAACTTTGTTATTTATTTCATAACTACCAGAAATTAATTAATTAATTCTGAATGCTCATTAAGCTATGTTTAAACTTTCTATCGAATTAGTCGGATAAATTTTGGTTCATAAAAGTCCAAGTCCATGTACTGGATTTCATTCTTTAGACGTCCTCAAATCTACCTTTTTTCTTTCCAGTGCCTTTCAAATTCAGTTCAGTTTGCTTTTTGACTTTGAGAGCAATTTTCGTTTGGATTTGCCCCTCCTCCGCTGGCGCGCACTAAGAGAAAAAAGCCCCTTAAACTATTTTGAAAATGATTATTACTCCAGCATCTCGGTTGCCGGACGCATCATTATCATCGCCGCGCTTGAGATCTAATTTCTGCCTCTACAATTTGCCACACGACTTGTTTTGTTTTATATTTTTTGTAATTCCATTTGATTTTCTTTGTTGCGGGTTGTCCGGGTCCGAAAGGAATTGAAAGTGCGCGCGCATGCGCAATTAAGGCCAAGTGCGCGCGCAAAAAATAAATCCACAAAAAAATAATATAATAAATAAATACAAAACCCGAGAAACACTCGCAAAAAAAGTATTTAAAAGGCCGGAAAAGGCCAGAAGTTTGTCTGAAATTCACTTTTAATGGCCGAAACGCAGAACCCAGCGGAGAGCTTGAGCTCCAAAAAGCCAGTTGGTGAAAAGCCAGCTCGCATATACAGGTTATAAAGATTTATGATCACTTTTGATACCGTCCGTTCGGCCTTCCAAAGTAGGTGAAGCTCAAGTGAAAGAAGAAGATAACGAGGCTGCAGTTTTACTTATTTTTCTTCCTTTTTTTGTCCTGGTTTTTACTTATACTACTAAGCGCACTTAGATCCAGGTCATCATATAAATGTGCGAAAAATACTGGTATTTTCTTGGGAAGAATGGCTGAAATTGAGCTTGTTAACATATTTATAAATAAATCAAATAAAATAGCTTGATCTAAAGTCTAAAACACATTTAAAGACATTTTTTGTGGGTAAATAATTAAATTAGAAATATGTTCCCCTTATTTGACAATTGAAAGATAGCTAAATCAATTGTCTGCTATTTTTCCTTCTAAATTATGGACAATGATTAATATATTATTACTTATAGTTGAAGAATTCATTCAATATGATTAGCTCGACTTAAGATTAATTGTTTTGAATGCATAACCTTGATATTTTAATATATTTAACGCTCGTATCTATATAATTTATGTTTACCCTTCTAACTGCTATAATTTGGCTTTAATGTGACTGATAAATTGTGATTATATCTTATCTGGAAAGTGAGTAATTTATATACTAGAAGGATTTCGTATTTACTATGTAGTTTTCTGCTCGCTGAAAAAAACAATCAAGTTTTTGTAGATATATTTTATTTACTATGACTTGGCATGGATTTTCCACCACGCTATATACATACTTATAAATGAATGTTTGCATTTATCTGCTATGATTCATTAGAATGAATGAATCGTGTTGCAATCATTATGTATTCAGACAAATAGTTTCAACTTTGTATGCAAACGTTGGCCAATAGATCACATAAATGATTTCTTAATTGGCAGTTAAGCCAGTGGCAAAAAAGAGAGAACAATTATAAAAATATGCTGTAGCCGTTGCTGAAACTTTATTTCTGACAATTCAGGAACCTTTAACAATCCTCTAATAAAATATTGCCTTCATTTATCTGAAACAAATATTTAAAATTGTTATTTTGTACCCTTAGGCAAAAGTTCAATTCCTTATCCTGCTCTTGCCTATTAATTGCAGTTATCCATCTCATTTCCACCGCTAATTACACATGCATTAAGTTGTTTGTTCACCTTTTTATCGCATTGAATTTAATTGCTCGCTACGCTAACAGATTTTCTCACCATTCACTCGTCTTTTCTGTTTACCCTTGCAGAGGGTATTGTATATTTTACAAATAACATAGTTTCAGAAAAATGATCTAAGTAGCACTGGAAAATATTACATTTTAGGTCTGGTAGGCATGGTGTCTAGTGTCAGTGTCCAGTGGCTAGTGTTCAGTCTAAACTCGGACAAGCATTCAGTCGGTAACAATATATCGTACAGATCGCACCGCAGAGATCCGGTGAGTAAAATACAGCAAAAATACTTCCGTAGATCAAAAACTAGAGAATAATAGTCCTAAATACAGTCCTCTAGTGTCAGTGTCCAGTGGCTAGTGTTCAGTCTAAACTCGGACAAGCATTCAGTCGGTAACAATATATCGTACAGATCGCACCGCAGAGATCCGGTGAGTAAAATACAGCAAAAATACTTCCGTATATCAAACTAGAGAATAGTCCTAAATACAGTCTTCTAGTGTCAGTGTCCAGTGGCTAGTGTTCAGTCTAAACTCGGACAAGCATTCAGTCGGTAACAATATATAGTACAGATCGCACCTCAGTTCCGGTGAGTAAAATACAGCAAAAATACTTCCGTAGATCAAAAACTAGAGAATAATAGTCCTAAATACAGTCTTCTAGTGTCAGTGTCCAGTGGCTAGTGTTCAGTCTAAACTCGGACAAGCATTCAGTCGGTAACAATATATCGTACAGTTCGCACCTCAGAGTTCCGGTGAGTAAAATACAGCAAAAATACTTCCGTATATCAAAAACTAGAGAATAGTCCTAAATAGAGTCTTCTAGTGTCAGTGTCCAGTGGCTAGTGTTCAGTCCAAGCTCGTACAAGCATTCAGTCGGTAACAATATATCGTACAGATCGCACCTCAGAGATCCGGTGAGTAAAATACAGCAAAAATACTTCCGTACATCAGAAACTAGAGAATAATAATAGTCCTGATTACAGTCGTCTAGTGTCAGTGTCCAGTGGCTAGTGTTCAGTCCAAGCTCGTACAAGCATTCAGTTGGTAACAATATATCGTACAGATCGCACCTTAGAATTGCGGTGAGTAAAATACAGCAAAAATACTTCCGTGTAATAATACAGTCCAGAATACAGTCAAACATACCACCAATATGGCCCGAGCTAAAAACATTTTCGCCACAAATCTGACGTCGAACAATCCCTCGCGCGCCATGTTGCTGGATTGGGTGAACTCTAGCCTGAATGCAAAGTTTACCAAGATAGAAGAGCTTTGCACGGGGGCAGCTTACTGTCAGTGGATGGACATGCTATTCCCAAATTCGACAAACCTCCAAAGGGTTAAATTCTGGACGAACGTTGAGTACGAATTCATAGAGAATTTCAAGATTCTGCAGGCGTCTTTTAAAAAAATGTCTGTGACCCGCATCGTCCCAATGGAGAAGCTGGCCAAAGGCAAAATCACAGATAATATGGAATTTTTGCAATGGTTTAAACGGTTCTTCGATGCCAACTTTCGGGACGAGTGCAATAACTACGATGCCCTCGCGGTCCGCAAGGGTGCTCCGATGGGCTACGGGTCCGGAGGAGCCCGGCGTACTCTCCCGGCTGGGAAGAAGTCTGCAGCGCCGGAGGCTAAGAAGATCACCAGAGCTAACACCACATTCCTGGCGGACAAGACATCTCGAACGAACCCCACAGTGCTCACCCGGTCGAACACCATACTCCTCGACGACAGGACGAAGTCCGCAACTCCGGGGTCAACACCGCCAATCCCCATATTTCCTATGCTCACCAGATCAAACACGGAAATCCTGGAGGACAGGGTACCTCGTGTAGACTCCGTTGACGAACTGGAGGTCAAAGAGTTGTCCAGCAAGCTTGTAGAGAGTACTGTGCCCGTGGACACAGAGCAGGAACCGGGAATTGTGGTTGTCAAGCCGCAGGTCGGAGAACATAAGAGTGCTACTCCAGAGGGGCAACAACATGTGGAGCTAGTACCTGTAGTTCCAGAGGAGCATCTGCTAGCAATAGAGCATCTTCCAGTGGAGAGACCAGCAGCGGAAAGTGAGGAGAGCAGGGCGCAGGAAGATGAGTCAACTGACAATGGAAGAGTAGATTCGGAGCAGATCGATCGGAGCAGAACAATCAGTCAGCTCCCCGATATGCGAAACTTTCAGAATATGACGAGAGAAGAATTACTTTTGTGTCTGCAAGAATCGATTTCAGAAACTCATTATTACCACCAGAAATGCGCTAAACTAGAGGAAATGTGTGACGATCCAGAGGGAACTATCGAAAATAAGGATGTGCTTGACATACTATATGATTAAAGTAGCTTGGGATGAAGTTTTGCCTACGATTGCCTCTTGTTCATAAATAAAGATTACGAAAGCTTCATAAATTAACAACATACAATTTTGCTTTATGACCCAGAGGGCACTACCGAAAATAGGGATGTTCTGAGCAAAGTTTTTACTAAGATTAATCAGCCTTATACAAAGTTTAAGCTGTTTTGTAAAATTTAATTAAAAATTTATAAAAGTGTCATAATAAATTTAAAAAAATTAAAAAGGTTTATAAAATGTAATACAAATTAAAAAAGTCTCATAAAATCAAATAAAACCCTTTCTTTATATTTTGGATTTTATCATTTAGCTGCCATAGGAAAGATCGGAAAATTAATGGATAAAATAGAGGGAACATTAACACAACTTTGATGTTTTGTTTGTAATAAATAATAGTTGGCATAGTTCGTAATACAATTTTTTATTTTATTATTATATCTAACAACCATGTATATCTTCTAGCTGTCATAGAAACGATTGGATTTAATTTGAACCTGCAAGAGCATACAAACTTCGGCTTTCCAAAGATAGCTTCCTTTTCCCCTTTGTATAAACTTTTTCTGGCAATCTTAATAATATATATATATATATTTTTTTCCCTGCGAGAAAGGCATTAAAAAAAAAACAATTACCAGGCCAGATAACTCATTAATAACTTGCATGGCAAAAGGTATTTTTTATTTTTGCTGTTGCTGTTGTTACGGTTAATGTTGGAATAACTATTCATGAGACTTAAACGGGTTAAGTTGAAATGAATGGTAACTGGCTTGGCTTTCTACCCGAACGAACGCAACAAATACACCCACAGATGCCCATCCATAACTTGGGGTCTGTCAAGTGTCTCAAAATCAAAATCAAAATCAAAATCAAAATGTTTATAAATGCGGGTAGCAAAAAATCAAAATCATAACAAATAGCAAATAACAAAGAAAAAGACGAAGAAAAGTACCTCGAAGAATGGCTATTTGGAGCTATTTTCTATATATAGCAAAGAGTCGGCGATTTGTAGGCCCAATTGACCTTAAATTATTGACGGCGACTGGCCTGGCGTTGGCGTAATGTTTCAAAATTCTTGAATATTTTTTGGCCCAAACATATTTGGCTTTTGACCACATTTGGTCGTCCCCGTCCACCATAACATGCAAATCGAGTTTTTTATGATTCGTTTTTTTGTGTTTTGTTTTGGTCAATTAACCTGCAATATCCGGGCAAAAAGCGAAAAAAGCAACAAGCTAAGAGCTAAAAGCAACCCGAGCAATTACAAATGCAGAGCAGGCAGATTTAAGAGTCGTGCCACATGCCACATGCGATGCGATGCGATGCGGTGCGAGCTTTCACTGATCCACCGAATCCAGCCAAGCAAGACTGGCTCTCTCGGACCCTGATCCTAGCTCCCAGATCCAACGTCCAAGATCCGCACAGAGTGTGCAGGTACAACTACTCGAGGTAAACGTGGGCGAACTTTCCCACGTCCACACTTGGCCGAGGAACGTGCAGAGCGAGAAAATATATTGAGAGGGTCTTCAAAAAGCGGAGTTAAATCAAGTTTAAGTCTTGGATAATTTCTAAAGTTAAGTATTAAGGAAATAAATTAAATAATACAAGTAATAGGCACTTGAGATCATTTTAAGGGGGAATTTTATTAAGTTAAATTGCAATTTAGGTAGAAATACATAACTTAATGTTTTGAATGCACATTAAAAACTTAAAAAATGGTTTCAAAATAAGTAGAGCTAATATAAATATTAAACTTGCAAGAAAAAAATAGATACATATTTTATTTTTGTTTACTTTGCAGCCAAAATAAGAAAACTACTATATATATTTAATTTGCAATGAATAAATAATTAATGCATATATACATATATATTTCATGTTCAGTCAAAAAATAGGGAATACTACTATAAATATTGAATTTGCAATAAAAAATAGAAGAAACAAAAGAGAAATTAATGTATATATATATAAAATTTACAATGAAAAATTAACTAAAGCTGATATAAATATTTAATTGAAGGTCAAAAAATATATAAAGCTAATATACTCGTATACATTTCATTTGCAGACAAAAAATTCTTAAACAAATATATGTATATATTTATTTACCAGTCACAGATAGCTTTTACCTTTTCTAATACTTAATGCTCTAATACTTAATACTAAAACCCAAAAGTTTTTCTCCTGTGCATCTAAATTACCTCCCCGTCACGCTTCGATTTGTTGTTCTGCCAAAACCCCAGCCCAGAGGTGTCCAAAGAAAGCCAAGAAAGATACACAACAAATTTTACAAATATCAATAGATGTGTGCGGCGGCAGCAACATCAGCAAAAATCTGACAGCGGCCAAGGCAAAAAAATAAGACAAGATATCAGAGCTGGAGGCCAATTCTCATGGCGAATTTGATGGGAATGGAATACGAGGCCTGAAAAGGCTGAGATTTTGAGTCCCAGTCCCCAGACCCAGGCTCCAATGTCAAAAAGTTCTCAGCCAAAAAGAATCTTGGACTGCACCTTTCACTCACAGCCGGAAATACAGAGAGAGAATAGAAATGGGAGTTTTAAAGTTAACTAAATGTTAGATCCTTTAAATATACTTTCGTTTAGAACACATTTTGTATGAAGATACCTGGCAATGAGCTGGAAAAATACGATAAATACAGCAAAAACTTCGATTACATTTCTGCTCTCCGCTAGGCTCTATTTTAACTTTATGTAATTTAATTTGTTATTGAAAATAAAAAAAAACTATGTGGTTCTGAGATATTTTATATGAAAAAGAAAGAAATTGAGTTTCTTCAAGAACTATTCATTAAAAAATATTATTTTATAAACTTAAATGCACAAAATAAAAATGAAAGTAAAACGAAATTAAATGTATCTCCAATATATAATCATTTTAATATATTTTAAGGGGACTTGCTAGAATATATTTAAAAATATCTATAGCTCCCTTTGTTACACTTTTCTAAATAACTTTTCTCTATGTTGATTTCAGAGGGGGATTGGCACCGAATGTTTAGGCTCCATAAATTTCGGGGGTGTGGAAAAAACGGGTTGGCGGCGCCACTAAACAAATTGTGAGATAAACAAACTTAGGAATTATTTTTCCAACGAAAACCGGGGGAGAGTTGTATTTATATTTACGTGATCCGAGCTGCTTTTGCCTTTTGTCCGTTTGCCCGAGATTTCCTGCTCATAAGCACGGCTCAAGGTCATTGGAGACAGCGCCAAGCTCATACCACACCCTTTCCAAGCCAAAACAAAGGCGTTTTTATTTGAAATGGTGTTTGGTTTGGCTTTCGGTTTGATTTCGATTTTCCATTGCCTCATATATGCAAACCTCCCCATCCATGCCCTGGATATATCGTAATCGTTATCGTAATCAAATGCATCACTGCCTCCCATCCACTGACCTTTTGCAATAATCGAAAGTGAACGAAAAGCGAAGCCAAACGATGCCGAAATGAAAACGAATCAAGTTTCCCAATCGAAAAGCTCGAAAATAATGTGAAATGCATATCGGTCTCACTTGGATTGCGTCTAAATGAAAAACCTCAGCCAGAGCCGAGCGATAAATGCAACAAAAACCGAAATCGAAAACCGAAATCCAAGACAGACAAATAATAATAGTTTGGGGAGAGAAAAATAAAAGATGACGAAGAAAAAGAAAAGAAAAGCTGTTGCTTTCGTCACGCTTATACATTTTTGTTTATTTATATTTTTTTTTTCGTCTTTCAACTGCGCGACTGCGCAATGGCATGGCTTATATCTTAAATCCCTCCGATTCCGATTCCGATTCCGTTTCCAGCTTGGCTTGCAATTATCTCTCCGCGTCGCTGTCCAAATGAATTCAATTAAAAATTCACAATCAACAATAAATAACCCCCGGCTCGGCGGCGGCATTTTCACTATGTGCGTTACTTCGTTACTTGGCCGGACTTTGAGCCGCTCGAATATTTACTCGACTGAATGCAAAAAGCCAGAAAAAAAATATAGCAAGAATACTGAGCTAAACGTAAACAAAACAAAGGCTCAACTTGCAAGTCTCGAATGTGCTGGCACAGTGTTTCAAAAAATAGGCGAAAACCTTAAATTGTACAGGTGATTCATTCGTTCTTGAGCAAGTGAATGGCGGGTGGGAATACCAATTGGTTTAACCATTTTTAATGATTTTTAAAAGCAGACAATAAAGGTATCTAATTCATTGAAGTTAGTGCACAAGAAAAAATTTCTTTGATTTTGTTTTCTATTTTATATAAGAGAGAGCAAAAGAGACCACCCTCTAACCTTCCAACTTTAAGCTTAAATAAAGTTATTGCAAAGAAACCGCCAGTAATTCTCAAGCTCGAATTCTTTGAAACGCTTGTATATTTTATTATTATTAAAAAAACACCATTTATTAAACTAATTTTATTATAAAAGGAATTGAAACAAATATATATATAACAAATATATATTATACATATTACAAGTTGTTTAAATAAAAAGCGGACTTCTTAAAAATTATTCCTTTTTTAATTCCTTGAAAATAAAGAAAAAATATTCCCTTGTATTGTGAAGAAATAAAAAATGTCCCATATTGTTATTGCGAATAGTGCACCTAAAATTCCCAAGTACGAATTCGGTGACAAGCTAGAATAGAAATTACTAAAAAAAATACCATATATTAAAATATTGTGAATATAAAAGGTATCAATATAAATATCATTAACAAATAAATTATATTACCTGTTTATATAAAAAAAGAACTACTAAGAAACCTCTAAAAAATAGTATAATATTTCCCTTGTGCTTTTAACATATAACAAATGTTCTACCAATGTCTGATGGAAAATCCTACAAGTTAATGGAAAACCCCGTCAACGAAATTGATTAATATTATTATCTGCCACTTCGAAACGCTATCTTATCGGCGAGTGCATTCAACTATTGGTTTTAAAGTGACTCGATGACCACTATGCACGGTGGGCATTTGTGAAAACGGAGGTAGTTAGCACTCAGTATGCATAAACAAAACAAAAAAAAATAAATAAATAAACAGCGAACTGCGAACTGCGGCGAGCGTGGGAAAAAGCATTGGCTAATATCTCGGGCCAAGTTTGACCAGTTTCGAGATGACGACGACTGACTTCCCCCTTGCAAAGCGCAGCGTCTCGGATATTACTCATGCGCCGCGTGGCACGCTCTCCCGTTCACCTCATATCGCGGTTTTTAGGGTCAAAACACTCCGGACCCCGGACCGGCCAGAATATCGATGCGGATCTGTTATGATCTGCTGCCTTTAAAGACTTTCATTCATAGAAACTTTCAAAAAGGCGAAAAAAGGCGAAGACAATAAAAAACACGAAATCACTTCCCAAGTGACCATCAAGAACTGGCCGCCGCCAAACTGGTTCTCTGGTTCTCTGGCTCTATCGGCGAGTTTTGGCATAATTTTGTTCGTATTTTTCATAGTTCGTATTTCGCATTTCGTACTTCTCCGCACCCTGGCTGGCAGAGAATACGATTTGTGCAGATACAAGATACATTTCGCAGGCAATCTAACAGTTGGCTGCTAATGTGATTTGTGAATGTTTCGACGGCTGTGTTTCGCAAGCCGGAGTAAATAAATTACATTGGCAGTTTAACGACGTCGTCGTCGTCGTCGTCAGTCGCTGGAAATTGTCGCCGATCGGCGGCTTTTGTTTGAGTCTAAGATTTCCAGGTTCCCCCCGGCTGCAACAGGGCCTGAACCACCGTCCCCCGCCCTCTAAATTGCTGGCCATTTAACGAGCCAATAGATACAAAGCCATACCACACAATGGTCACACGAGCGAGCGCAAAGATACAAAGATACGCGGCACAATGCGAGGCAAATATGTGACAAATACAATTGAGGTCATCACAATAGCTTCAAAGAAGCCACCATTTAGCGGGCGAATATGTTGGGTCTTAACGTGCTAAAAGGCTTTAAGTCCACTGATAAGTGGAGTTTGTAAATTACAAAATAATAAAATTGTAATAAAAGAATATATTTTTTGAGAGTGCTTTCCAAGACTGTATTTAAATTTTTCTTTGTGTTAATTATTCTCTAATATTTTGATAAGTTTCTGGTGAAAGTAATGAATCTAGCAAAATAAATAGATATTTAGTGAGTAGGTTTCCTTTTAAGGATTCTTTGAACTAAGAGGGAGTTTCCAACACTGGCGTAATACATGGTTTGTGTTATATCCATATATTACCAAGACTTTGAAAATAGATCATTTTAACAGAAAATGCTTTACAAACCGTTTCCCAACACTATCCTATATTATGCAAAAATATACATAGATTGCGGATTTTTTCAAGTCTTGAGCTAAATATTTTATGAATGCTTTCTTGCTTAACTTATAGACTGTTCCTTTTTGGAAATACAAAAGTATTATACATTTGAAATAAACAGTGAATGCTTTACAGACTATTGCCCAACACTGTTCTATATATTATGCAAAAATAGGCATAAATTGGGGATTTTTCCAACCTTGTTCTAAATATTTGACATTGTTAACCCTTAAGAACAGTCTTTTTTCAAAACTGCAAAAGATATATGCTCATGAGGTAAACAGTGATTGCTTTACAGTCCATTACCCAACACTCCCCTCTATATGGTGAGAAAGTAAGCATAGTAAATGGGTTTTTCAACGCCCAAGTCCTATTCTCATGACCTCAACTGTGTGGATACACAACCTGCTGCCGATGAGCTTCAATGGTTCCCGATCGCCGCTTGATTGACAGTTATCTAACCGTTCCGACTTAATACAAGTGTTTAACGGTTAGTCGGCGTGGAGAAATAGTGAGAAATAGTGCGAGAGATAGTGCCAGAGATACTTGCCTTTGCCGCCTAGGCACAACGCTATCAGTTGGCGAACCATGAGATACCGGGGCGGGTTACACGGCAAACAGCACTTATCTGGCCGATATCTGGAGCAATGGAACCTGTTTCCACACTGATAAAACGGCAAATGACAATGGCACAGCGACAGTTTACAATTCCGGGAAACAGGAAGCCCACAAATGAACGTGCCGTGGAGTTTAATGTATCTCTTGCGGTCGGATTCTAGCCATTGGCTTGCTTGCTTTGCTTTGCTGCTGTTGAATTCATTAGAAAGGCATCAATGGAAGATGAAGTAAAGCACGAATCGGAAAGGGGAATTTGGAAAGCTATAAATACACAAAACATAAATACATAATATAAAATAATATATAAATTGAAGGAAATTAAAAACAACCCGGTAGGCATGGTGTCTAATGTCAGTGTCCAGTTGCTAGTGTCCAGTCCAAAATCGTACAATCATTCAAACAGTATCAGCATCTCAAACAGTTCGGGTCTCAAAGTTCCGGTGAGTAAAATACAGCAAAAATAGTTCCGTTCATCAAAAACTAAAGAATAATAATATAATCCAGAATACAGTCCAGAAAACAATCAAACATAAAACCAATATGGCCCGAGCTATCAACATTTTCGCCACAAATCTGACGTCGAACAATCCCTCACGCGCCATGTTGCTGGATTGGGTGAACTCTAGCCTGAAGGCAAAGCTTACCAAGATAGAAGAGCTGTTCCCCAATTCAACAAACCTCCAAAGGGTTAAATTCTGGACGAACGTTGAATACGAATTCATCGAGAATTTTAAGATTCTGCAGGCGGCTTTCAAAAAAATGTCAGTGACCTGGAGGACAGGTCGAAGTCCGCAACTACAGTCCCCGTAATTCCTATGGCGCTCATCCGATCGAACACGGAAATCCTGGAGGACAGGGTACCTCGTGTAGACTCCGTTGACGAACTGGAGGCCAAAGAGTTGTCCAGCAAGCTTGTAGAGAGTACTGTGCCCGTGGACACAGAGCAGGAACCGGGAATTGTGGTTGTCAAGCCGCAGGTCGGAGAACATAAGAGTGCTACTCCAGAGGGGCAACATGTGGAGCTAGTACCTGTAGTTCCAGAGGAGCATCTGCTAGCAATAGAGCATCTTCCAGTGGAGAGACCAGCAGCGGAAAGTGAGGAGAGCAGGGCGCAGGAAGATGAGTCAACTGACAATGGAAGAGTAGATTCGGAGCAGATCGATCGGAGCAGAACAATCAGTCAGCTCCCCGATATGCGAAACTTTCAGAATAAGACAAGGGAAGAACTACTTGTGTGTCTGCAAGCATCGATTTCAGAAACTCATTATTTCCACCAGAAATGCCTCAAACTTGAGGAAATGTGTGACGATCCAGAGGGAACTATCGAAAATAAGGATTTGCTTGACATACTATATGATTAAAGTAGCTTGGGATAAAGTTTTGCCTACGATTGCCTCTTGTTCATAAATAAAGATTACGAAAGCTTCATAAATTAACAACAAATGGTGTTTGTTTCGAAATTTGGCAAATTAAAGAAAAAGCACAGGGCACAGCTCTTAACCCTAGTCCCAAAAGCGTGAACTTGGTTGGCTTTAATTTACTAACCTGGCCAAGAAATTGTACTTTTGGCGTGCGTTGGTTGTTTGTTACCCAATCGTCGGAGTTTTGCGAAAATCGTCGTTGCCATAAAAGAGAGGAGCATAAGCCCAAGCCCGAGCGTGACCTTAACCTTAGCCCCGATCTCCGTGTCAGCCGCTTTTGATTGGAAGCCGGGGGAAATCGCGCAGAAAACTCGGTGTATTATGGTAAAGTATGGCCTATAAATGGCTGAAAAACCAGTTGGCAGTTGGCAGAGAACCTTACAAGTGCCTCGCGATCTTGGCCCGAACGAGCTGGCCAGTTGGAGTCGGACAGATACAGATGGAAATCGCCGTAGAAATATGGGTCGTGCGACAAGAAATGAGAAAGTGCCAGAGTGGTCGGTCGGTCGGTCGTTGGCGACCGTTAGAATCTGCTTTTATGAGTCTTGGGCTTGGCTCTCTGGGGGATCGAAGAGCGACTAATGGTGGTTTCTTACAAAAATTAAATGCAAACCGTGCGAAAATGTTATAAATCGATGGCAGAAATGGCCTAGGAATAAATTGGAAGCTCACTCAGCAAGAGAATCGAGGAGAGAAAGAGTAAAACCTATTTTTTAACACAAAATTTACAGAAAAATTAATAATATGAATAAGCTAAAAATATATTTAGGAACAATGAATAAGTTAAGTCTTAAACAAAGTAGTTAATCTGGTGAAACAAAGTCAGTTTTTATATATTTTAGTAAGTTATTATTAATTATATTTAATAAACCTTTATTTGAAAAACCTTTCCTTTAATATTTCTGAAACTAATCGTTTGGAAAACTCAGATTCCATTACCTGAGATTACCTTTAGCAGTTGAATTCAGGCTTTATATTATATTCGAGTATCTTACTAAATCTTTTATAAATAATAATACACATTTATTTCAAAAATACATTTCCTTGGTTCTAAATGATATTTCTTAGAGAAACCCTGGAAAAACTCTTATACCTTTTCCTCAGATTCTCCTTAGCAGGCTTTATCCAAACCCAAACAGCGGAATATTCCAAGGCATCATTAGCTGGTAAATTGGACAACATTAATTTATGCGCTCGGCGCCTCTCTCTCGCCTTTGTCTTTGTTCATATATTTATTTATTAATTGGCTGCTTGCAAGCCAGTCCAAAACTGTCAATGAAGCAAGGTCACGACTTTTGTTTTGGGTAAGGAAATAACTGCCAATCTCTGAGAACTTTTGATAAATTTCAAAGATAAATCTCTAGGAAAGCTGGGTGACCTAGACAAGTGGAGACCCCGATTAGTGGCTAAGATCTGCGTATAAAGACAATGAAAAAATGGTTAGGGGTAATTTATATTATTAAAAAATAGTAACAGGCTTTTTATATAAAGTTAAACATATTTTCGTATTTTTCAAGATTAAGAAAATATTTTAATTGCATTTTTCTCTTAATTTTTCCAGCTCCCGCTTCATTCAGAATGTCGGCTGCCACGCACATGGCCTTGCCGGCTCACTCCATTGTCCCGCCGCCTGGCACCCCGCCTGTGATGTCTGGCGGAGCAGGTGGTGGCCCCAATGCCAGCCTCTCGGCGGCGGCGGCGGGCAAGCGTGGCCACAAGCGCAGCGTCTCGCTGGAGAACAACGCTCCGCTGGCCCTGCGGAGCACGCCCAGCCTGGGCCAGCCGTCGCTGGGTTCACCCCTGCTGCAGTTTGGCCAGGGACTGAATCCCGGGCAGCCGGGCTTTCACACGGGCACGCTGAAGTCACGCCAGGAGCAGCGGCGTCTCAGCCAGAAATTCGGCAGCCACAGCAATCTGGACGATGAGGGCGTGGGCCTGGGTCTGGGCCTGGGCCTGGGCCTGGGCGTGGGTCTGCAGATGCGCAGCAAGTTCCAGAATATCCGTCAGATGTTCGAGCTGAGTCGGAGTTGTGTGGGAGGAGGCGGCGGCAGTGGCGGAAGTGGCGGTGCCTGTTCCGAGGAGGAAGCAATGCAATCTCTTCCAGCAACACTGCAGCCGCAGCAGCAGCAACAGCATCAGCATCCGCAGCAGCAGCAACAGCAGAGGCGGACCACGCCCATAGCCAGCGGAAGTCGGGCGCAGCAGCAGCAGCAGCAACAAATGGGCGAGGCGGAACAGGTGAGGCACAGTCGAGGGCCAGCAACTAGGTTTTTTAGAAAGAAACTAGCTTTTATAAATGATTACAAAATAAATAAATGCACGTTGAAATGTAGAAAATATTTAGAAAAATTATTATTATTTTTATAATTTTTATTATTGTATAACTTTCCAGACCAGCGGCAACTTCCTGCGACCCATAGCCTTCAAGCCCATTCCCTTCGAGCCAGACTATCGCATTGCCTGTCAGCAGCAGCAGCAGCACCAGCAACAGTTGCAATTGCAACAGCAGCAGCAGCAGCAGCAGCAGCAGCACCAACAACAGCAGCAGCACCAGCAACAGTTGCAGCAGCAGCACCAGCAGCAGCAGCAGCAACAACAACATCAGGCTTTGCCCCTCCTGCCATCGGAGGGAAGTGGTTCCGCTGGCGGAACGGAGCGGTACGGCTATGGATCAACACCATCGCTGGCCCCCCTGCCGCCGGCAGCCAGCCAGAAGTTTGGCAGTGAGTAGCAGTTAACATTAAACATTATCTAGTTTAAGTATGCGAGCATGGCATGGCATTGGGAGTGTTCGCTGCTGTTCCACCGAAAACCTTGTTCATAAAGAACTCTAGATGAAAACCATCTCAAATTGTTAGTTATTCCAACATAACTCGTTCGCAATTGAAGTTTCAGTAAAGACTTTTCAGAAAATGCAGAAAACGGGTTTATTTGAAATGCAGATACAAGAAAATTATGCATTTGGGGTTCTTGATTATTAATAAAAGGGATTACTGTAATTATAATGTTGTATACGCAATATTGGGTCCAGGAAAATATAATAAGATAACAATTTTGGTTCAAAGTTATGTGGGCCACAAATAATAAGAATATTCAAGCTGAACCGCACGGAATGTGGCACCGTGAAGAGGCACTGGTTGGTCGGTCTTCTCGATAATAGAGTGATTTTAGGTTTTAAGTGTTCAGGAAATTAAAATATGAAAGCGATTTAACGATTTTAGATCCAAGGGGGCCTTAATTTAAGAAAACTCAAGCTAAACCTCACGGAATACAGCACCGTGATATAAAAAATCACTGTATAGTAAAGATTATTAAACAAAAAATAACTACTATATTATACTTGCTACAGGGACCAGAAAAATATAATAACAGATAGATTTTGCGACGTTTACTCTATGCAATGAGGGCGAAAAAAAAAGAAATCTCAAGCTAAACCGCACGTAATGCGGCACCGTGATGTGCCGACACTAGCAGACTTTCTGTAACCATAAACTGATATCCTTTAACACTTACTTGTATTATTTTTGTTATAAATATTTATTTTCGTATTCATCAGGTACCACAGATCTGCGTCACCTGGCCGCCCGGCGTCGCAACCACCGCCTCCTGCAGCGCTCCAGCAACGAGGATGCCCTGACACTGGACCTCTTGAGCGCCGGAGGCCATGACAGACCCGATGGGGCCAGCAGGTAAATAGTCTAGGCTTTATAATTGTGCTTTTCGATATTTATTAAAACTATTTCAAATTACAGCAAAAGCAGCGGCGGCACTGTGGTGGGCAGCAGCGACCTGACGCCCTCGCCCTCGGACTCCGGCATCTCGGAGCTGGAGGCGGCGCTCAAGGATCGCGACTCGGAGCTCTCGTACCTGCGCCAGGCCATGGAGCACAATGAGAAAGTAATTTTCCAAGTACAAAAGGTTAAGCAGGCCCCGACCAGCCCAACGCTAATCCAGTTATTACATTTATTATTTAATTATTTATTATTAATTTGTATTTGTTAAATTATTTGCCAGGACAAGGAGGTTTACTGGGAGCACGAAACGCAGCGCCTGCGGCTCTTCTACGAGGGCCAGCAGCGGGAGTGCCAGCTGAAGCTGCGCAAGATGGAGCAGCTCCTGGGGCTCCAGCAGTTCCAGCTGAAGCAGCACAAGCTGCGCCAGTCGGAGCAGGTGAGCCGGCTGCAGCAGCAGCTGGACCTGGCCCGCGATTCTAGCCAGAGTCTCCAGCAGCAGGTGGACGCCCTGCGGTCCCAACTGGAGGATAGCGAGTGGCGGGTCTGCGAGCGCAATGGGGAGATAGCTTTACTCAAGACGCAGCTCAAGGAGGCGCATGTAGGTTTTGGGTTTGAAGTCTATATAAAAAAGTGTCTAAAAGTATGCTGCGAAATACAATAAAATAACATTTTGTAGCATACTTTTGGGGGCATTTTTGGCAGTTTCGAAACTCTAGTAATTTCTGGGACTTTATTTGTTATTTATAAAACTTTGTTCTTTCTTTTTTTCAGCTGGAAATCAATATGAAGGATCATGCAATTGTCAGCCTGAAGCACAGTAGCAATAATAACAGAAACAGCAGCAACAACTGTGAGACATCCAAAAGCCAAAGTCAACCAAAGCAGCAGGCAAAGGAGGAACAGCAGCTCCAGCAGCAACATCAAATGAAGCAGCAACATCAGCCAGAATTAAGCCAGCAACAGCAGCAGCAACAGCAACAGCAGCAACAGCAGCAGCAACAGCAGCAGCAGCAGCAACAGCAGCAGCAACAACAGCAACAGCAGCAACAGCAACACCAGCAGCAGCAGCAACAGCAGCAACAGCAACAGCAGCAGCAACAGCAACAGCAGCAGCAACAGCAGCAACAGCAGCAACAGCAACAGCAGCAACAGCAGCAGCAACAGCAACACCAACACAAGCCACAAACTCAACCTGATCAGCGACAATTGCAGAAAATCATCACCTTAAAGGACCAAGTCATTGGAGCCTTGACCAGCGAACTGGCCAAGCTGCGCAAGGAGCTCTCCGACCTGGCCATTGCCCACGAATATGGCGAGGAGCCCTGCGGTCGCTACACTCGCCTCAAGCAGCAGCTGGACAATCTCAACGAGATTTGCCAGAAGACGCGCAAGTACACCACGACGACGACGACGACAATGACGACAGCATTGCCGCCAGAGGTGCCCAAGCTGGATGTGTTGGTGCAGCGCCTGCAGTTGGATCAGGGACAGGCGCCGCAGCAGACGCTGGACACGCTCATTGAGGAGTCCACCACGTATGCGGAGGATATAGCCAAGTTGCGGCAGAAACTCGACGATTTCCGTCTGAATCTCGAGCTGGAGAAGCGGCAGTGGTGTGCCGAGAAGGACAAGGTGTTGGGGTATCAGAAGCAGCTGCAGGCCCACTATATACACATGTACCAGAAGCTACGTTGCCTGGACAGCCAGGGATCGGTAATGGCTGGAGGAGCCGAAGGAGCTGGAGCCGGAGGTGGCCAGGTGGAGGCCTGCAATGGAAAGTGAATGGGGCATAAAGGTGCTATTGTTCTCGATTTGTTCCCATGTTTCTGGCAATTTAAAGTCACTAAGAAAGGTATCTGAATATTAATCTGGCTCAATGTACTCTTAAAAAAAATTGAAGAACTTAAAGGATTTCGTACTTACCCAGCCATTGGCAATTACTAAGATAATCCTTTGGAATATGGTACTTAAAGCAAAGAATCTTATTTATAAAAAAACATTGCCTACTTTTAGACACCTTTAAAAACGATTTAAATAACTTGAAAGCTTTTACAATGTAATTTCGAAGGTTTCCTAAAAACTAAATAAGTTCTTCTGATAGTTAAAAAAAAAACTTAAATACAGGGAACTTGGCTTGAAGTTTTTACTGCTGCTATCGATACTTCCGTTTCCTTCCCTTCGGCGATAAATAATACACGGTTTTCGATATTAATCGAGTTGAAATATTTTTACAAAATATGCATATTTAATTTTTTGTTTTTAATATTTTACAAATACATATACGTACGTATATATATGTATGTATGTATCCTTTTAATTTATTAAATGTAATTACGCACGAGGAAAAAAAATATTTGTGATTCCGTATGTTGAATATAATAATAATATATATATATAAAGATATATATATATGTATGTCGTTCCATTATGTATATGCAATAAAAAATGATGTAGTAACAAAGTATCTTTTTATTGGTGATGCGGGCCATAAGTCAGAGCTACAGATAAATGATAAATGACTCAGCTGGGGGCGCTATTCCGTAATATAATCATAATAATAATACAATATAATTGGTAGTTAACAAATATAAAAAAAAAGTTGGTAAAATAAAATTAAATACAATCTTTTATCATAGATTACTTCGTATGCTTAATGCAGAGGCCTGTCCTGGGATCAGCAGTTTGTCAGCGGCAGGATAATAATTATACAAATAAGTAACACTAATGTGGCATCGATTTGTCTGATACTGAAATCTTTATGGGGAAAAATGAGTTATAATCCTTTCAATTAATTCATGGAAGAAAAAGTACAGAAATAAGCCAGATGGTAATTCATTAAATTGAAATTATTTTAGTTTCGGAAACAATCAAGATCTTAGTTCGCTTTAACCTTCCCTCATCTTTTTGTATAGTTTTTAGATTTTGTTTTGTTTTTCAACTACTTATGCTCTTTACTAAAGTACCTAGTATTTTTTTTGGGACTTTCAGTACCTATTTAGCCATTTACTTAAGAAAGATATTAAGCAGTTCTTCATAATATAAGCAAACGTAAATATTTTCATTTTTCACAAACAAAAGTTTCTTCCCAAAAATGAAATATTTTGTTATTTCGATTTTTTTTCGTTCGAGTAAGGATATGTTAAAGTTTGATTTAAGTTGGCAAATTTTTGATGTTGTTTAGGTAATAATAATTTATATAATCCTTTGTTGTTTATGTTTTTAATTAGGAGTTATAATTCCCTTTAAATATAATGAAAAATTTAATGAGAAAGAAGTTAATTTGGATTTTTCACACAACCAAATTCATCTTGAAAGTTTGTAAAGATTTCTCCAAAGAAAGTTCTAAAAAATCACCAAAAACAATTTCAAAATTGTACAAAAAATAATAGAATTGATATTTTCATTTAAGTTTATAATTTTTAAGCAAAAAACAAAAGTATTTCAATTTAAATTATCAGCTTATTTCCGTTTTTTAAGCGTGAAAATTGCAAAATAGAAAATGGCTTCAGTTTTAGAATTTCGAATTTTTGAATTATAGTTAAATTCAAGATTTACCTCTATTTTGTATCAAACAAATCGGCTTCCAACGCTCCATACACTCGTCTCACAGACACACACACAGACTCGTACTTAAATCTAAGAAAATGGGCTGCTCTCTAGGCACACTCCTCCACGTAGGTGGCCGGGAAGATGCCGATGTGGTTGCGAAGGGCTCCCAGCCACCAGCCGTCGTCCTGCTTGGCGTGGACCTCGATGATGTCGCCGGGACTCAGTTCCAGCTCGTCGTAGAGCTTCGGGGTGTAGCTGTAGAGGGCCTTGCAGCGCCCCAGGATGGGGCCCACGCCCTGGTCGTCCTTTTGGCTCTTTTGCAGGTCCTGCGCATTCTGATAGAAATGCTGCGTCTGCAGAGGGTTTGGCGTTTTAATGGGCGGCGGCAGCTGCTTCTCCGGCTCCTCCTCATCCTCGTCCTGCGAGCTAAACTCATCAAAGTCCGAGTCCTGCTGATTGGATCCCCCATCCGCCTGGCCGCGATCACTGCCCCCCAGATGGTGATGATGATTGCTTAAAGTCTTGGCCTTGACAGACATGGCCGCCACGGCGGCATTCGTTGTCGAGATTATCTTTGGTTGGCTGGTGAAGTTGGTCTCGATGTTGCTCTTGCTGCGATTGAACGGCTTCACCACCGAACTGATGTCCGTGCAGGAGCCGTTGCTGTTGCCATTGCTGATGGTGTGGCTATTGTTACTGCCATGCAGGTGCGAGCAGTGCTCGTCCGGCAGCTCGTCCTCGTGGGCAGCGGTTATGTCCGTGATATCCAGAGCGGATTGCTGATGCTGCTGCTGGGACTTGTCGTTGTTCTTCAGCCAGTTGGGCACCTTCAGGATGCTCTGCTGCAGTCCAGTGCGGTCACGGGTGATCTGTTGGGGAAATACGCTTGATTAAAGGCTAAAGATCTTTGGTATTATTAATAAATCCCACCTGAATGTGCTGGGCCAAGGGATGAGTGGTCCTGGGCTTGTGATCCAGCTCCAGGAGAGCCGAGTGCAGCTTGAGACGGGCGCCCTCCAAGTAGGTAAGCATAGAGCGGATCTGGAAGGAAAAACCTTCGATTAATACCACTTTATAATGAGGATAAACCTTAAGAAACCCACATGGTAGAGCTTATCGGTGATGTTCTGGTGCTCCTGGTGGTTCAGCGACTGCGAGAGGCCCCTCAGTCCATCCCTCGAACGTCGCTCCCGCTCCAGGTCCGTCTTGACCAGCTGCAGGAGCTTGATGAGCGCATGCTTGCGTCGCTCCCGGTTCATGGCCAGTGTGGTGTGTTCGCAGTAAAAGTCCGGCAGCAGCTGCTCGCTGGGACCCTCCGAGTTGCGCCTGATGTGGCGCACCACCTGCATATCCTTGGACACATTGCAGGCCTCCAGCTGCGGCTGCAGCCGGGCGCTCAGGCCGCCCAGAATCGGATTCATGTCCGCAATGAGACGGGCATACTGCTGGGCAAAGTTGTGCATGTTGCCCAGACGCTGCTGCTCGCTGCTCTGCAGCTGGGCACTGCCCCGGAGCACGGCCATCTCCCAGTCCACCCTGGCTCGCTCTGCTCGCACACACAGCGTGTAGTACTCGACATCGGCCCGCTTCACCGCCTCCTCGGCCTTCTTGCGCTTGTTGTCCAGCTTCACGCAATCCTTCTCCGCGGACTTGAGCTCCTTCTCGGCGGCCTGCTTGTTGGGTCCCTGGTGGAGGAGGGCGATCGATGGGGACTTTTGGATGCGCACATCCAGCATGGCGTCCTGCAGCTTCTCGTTCTCGCGCGCCGCCGTATGGGAGGCCTTCTTGGCCTTGGCCTCGCTGGCCCGCCATTCGCCCAGGACACGGGCCGCCTTGTCCACGTTGCTCTCGACCTGGGAAGAGGGGAAATGTTATTGTTAAGGGAAAAGGGAGAGAGTGAAGGAAGAATAAAGATTCCTCACCGACTTGCGCGCCTTGTGATGACCCTCGACAACGGTCTTGAGCGGCTTGACCAGCTCATCCGTTAGGGAAGCCGCCAGCTGGCGGTGGATATCGCTGCGGCTCTCCATCTCCGTAGCCACACCACGCCAGGCATCGGCCACGCTTCCGGGGATCTCCCTGCCGGCCTTGTTCAGCTTATTGGCTAGCTTGGAGAGCGACTTTGAGTAGATCAGCTCCGAGTCGGCTCTGAGGAGGAGGAGAAGAGAAAAACCCTCAAGGAACTGTCTTCTGTTGGATCAATAGCTACTCACCTCTCCTGCAGGACAAAGATGAGCTCCTTGCTAAAGTCACCGCCCTGCTTGACATATCGCCGGAGTTCCTCAAAGCCGTTCTGTCCCTGTGCCAGGATATACGCCAAAAGATAATGATTAAAAATCAGATATAAACCCCAAGGGATAAGCCCACCCCCCATGCATCATCATCCTTCAGACCAACAACAACAACTAGAAGTCCCCCAGAGATTTATACCTCATCCTTGAACCGCTTGGCATGCGGCGACAGATCCTCTTCGCTATTCCTGTTCGACATGGACGACTCCATTTCGGTGCGTTCGGTGACATCCTCACAGCTCTCGGTCATGTCGCGGCGACTTCGATCCGGGGACATCGACTTGCGGGCACTGGCCTCCGCCGCCGACTGGTTGAGATTGTTCCGGGACTGGGCCAGGCGCTTGAGCGGCGTCTGCTGGCGCACCACCTCCTTGATCTTGGAGCTCTCCTCGCCCAGCCAGTTCTTCATGCCGTGCCAGCCCTTACGCAGCTTCTCCTTGTTGTGGCTAAAGTTGATCAGAGTCTGGTTCTTGTTCTTCAGCAGCGTGATCCTTCGTTCGCTGGGCCTCAGCTGATCCCTGTGGGTGCAGTACTCCAGGTCGATCTCGCGACTAAAGTCCTCCGATTCGTTGATCTGGCGAGACAGCTCCTGCAGCTCGTCAATGGACACGAACAGGTTCTGGGCATTCAGGCTCTGATAGCTGACGGACTTGAGATCGAAGTCGAAGTCCCCGCCATTGCTGCTGGCCAGGCTCTGGTGGGAGCTCTGCTGGGAGCTCCGCTGCGAGATCTTCGAGTTGAAGTACAGCGAGTCCAGGCTCTTGAAGTGGGCTTGCTGGGCGGCAAAGCCCCCGTTCGGTATGGGTGTCCGGGGTGGCTTTGCAGCGGGCTCGTCATTCTCCTTGTTGTCATTATCACTGGCCGCCAGACTCAGCTCGCTGGCCCCATACAGCTCCGGCAGCTCGGGCAGATTCAGATCCAAGTTGCCCAGCTTGGCCGGTGCCGTCACATTCATATCCAAAGCCATCGAGTTGGTCTTGTGCAGGTAGACTTTGAGCTCGCTCCGGTGAAGGTTCTGGACCGACTGCGACTGCATCTGCTGGCGGGCGATGCGTGGTCGCCGGATGGGCGGCTCCACGATCGGGGGCTCTGGAGTCTTGGGCGGGGTGGCAATGGCAATGGCTTCGGCTTCGGCTTTGGCTTCCTTGACCTCTGTCTCCATTTCGATCTTGGTCTCGGCAAAGGGTTCAACCTGATGCTTGGGCGTCTGAAATTGTTCCTGTTCCTCCTCGATATCTTCGTCCAGGCCTTTGAGCTCTCCCGTGTTATCCAGATCCTTCACATCCTCTATGGCGATAGGAACCTGTTCCTGTTCCTTTTCATCGTCCTGCTCAATCCGCTCCATGCGGTGTGGCGTGCTCCTGGCGTCCACAAACTCATCCTCGTCCGAGCTCTTGGGCGTGAGGGTGCGAACAATGCTCGATGTCTGGGCAATGCCGCCGCCAATCTGCTTCAGACGCGCCTCGGTCACATCGAAGCGATCCGTGTCCAGCGTTGTCGTCGATATCAGAACCGGTGCTCCGATCTCCAGGCGGTGATCGTCCGAGTTGCTGCCGGTCATGTTGTAGCTGCCGTGCTGCAGCTTGCTCGGCGAGACCGTGTGATCTCCGCTCGTGCCATGGTTGCCATGATTGTGATGATTGTGATGATCTCTGCCCGAGTGCAGATTCATGCTGCCCAGATGGCGACGTCCCAGTACCGAGTACCGTTTGATTCTGCCCAGGAATCCTTTGGCTCCGCCATTGTTATTGTTGTGGTTGTTGGTGTTATTATTATTGTTGTTATTGTTGTTATTGTTGCTGGCATTATCCGGTGGGGGTAGATCGGCCGGCATGGCGACAACATCTTTGACGCCGCCCAGCTTGAATTTATTCACCCGCAGGTGGTTCATCGTCGACTTCTGTTCGATTTATGACACACAAAATATTATAAAATCGGTAATTTACACCAAGCTCCTGCGAGTGTGCATGTGCATGTGCGTGAGAGAGCTCACTCTCTCCGAGAGAGTGGGGGCAACAACTAATGCAGCGAGGGTGAAAAGGAAAGCAAACAATGGTTCTTCTTGTCGGCCAGAGAGGAGGAGTAAAGGAGGTAAAGAGTAAGGGGGAGACGACGGGTGGAGTCGACGTGTAAGTGACGCGTGCTGATGCGAAAGTTTCCGTTATATTTATACCCTTGCAGAGGGTATTATAATTTTGACCAGATGTTTGCAACGCAGTGAAGGAGGCATTCTTGATCAGCATCACCAGCCGAGTCGATCTAGCCATGTCCGTCTGTCCGTCTGTCCGTCTGTCGGTTTCTACGAGAACTAGTCTCTCAGTTTTTGAGCTATCGAGCTGAAATTTTCAGCATAGTCTTATTTCTTTAGCACGCAGTATATATGTCGGAACGACCGAAATCGGACTACTATATCCTATAGCTGCCAAAGGAATGATGGCAAAATTAATGTAAGAAAAATTTTTACTTCTCTGTTTTTCAACGTATTTCTTTAAATGTTGAGATATAGCAGTTTTTTATGGTTCTAGAATTACGGTTTTAATTTCATTAAGATCGGACCACTATATCATATAGCTGCCATAGAAGCGATCGGTCGATTTATATGAAAATATAAATTTCTACATGTAAAATGTACAAAATTCGATGTTTTTTCAACATTAGTTAAATGGTTCGATTTTCAATGATCCAATTGCAGACTGCAAGGGTATACCAACTTCGGTTTACCGAAGTTAGCTTTCTTTCTCGTTTTTCTTTCAATTGGAACGCCTACTCTGCCTACTTTCCGATAAGAAGTCCTATCATTATTTCTTATGTGCAAGGTTTTATTATCTCAAATAAAAAAGCTGTGCTTATATTTTAGTTATTAATAATTATTAAAATAAACAAACTATACCAAACAGAACTTATAAAATATTAAATACATTCTTGAACTCCTAACTGTGCAGAACGGAAAATGTATTGCTACACTTTCTTATTGCTGTTTCTCTTATGACCTGAGATAACCTAAATTCCTCATAAATAGGTAATCCCTTATACCCAACCCGTATCCCCATTTAATACCCTGTACAAAGTAACACTAGGCCGATGTTCACCTACATATGTACATAAGACGCACAGACAACAAAAAACACACCGAACAGAAGGAGACGAAGAAATGACAGGAGGAGGAGGAAGAGCAGCATAATAAGAACAACAAGAGAAGGGTAAGCGACTTAAGGAAGGTGCAAAGAATCAGGTGAAGGGAAGAGAGCAGGGTCTCCACCTTCGGTCATGCTCACCCGCTCTTATTGCCTTGCGGTGACCCCTGACCCTCCCTCTTCGCTTTTTCTCCTCCTCTTTGCTCCACTTTCGATGCAGGTAGAGATTACAAAACGGTTCGGCCTGTTTATTGAGGCACAGCAAAAGGCAAAGAATCCAAGGGGGGAGCAAGAGCGGGGCGGAAGGTAAAAGCAGAAGCAGAAGCAGACGCACAAATCGCTGCGTTGGCCACTCTGCAAACGGAAAAATGAAAAGTCGCCGCCTGTGGCGCCCTCATCGACTGCGACGTCAGCTTGTCTCCGTTTCTGTTTTGTATCGGGCCGATCAAGTGTGGCTGTATGTTCGTACAGTCAATAACAAAATTTTAAGTACACAACTGTATGGCTAAAGTCATGTGAACTGTACGCAAACATTTTTATTTGCCTATTGTAGCTGTATATTAGCGGTCAACATTTTAGTACTAACTTTAGCAGAAATTTTGAATATCAGAGTGATATAATAAAAGTAATTATTTTGCATAAAACAAAATAATTATTTAACCGATTGCTATATTTTTGTCCGCTATTGTCCAATTTTCACTATGATCATTTCTCCGCTTTGCAGCTCTGCTGCTCCTCTTCATTCGCTCTTTTCGCCATTCCGTGTTGGTAATTATATAAATCATTTATTTATGAACTATTTACTTTCGAGTTAAGCCAGATAATGGTTGTACTCGACGATTTCCCCCATTTCATGTACTCCGCCTGAATGAAATGCAAATTGTTTTTATTTTTCCCTGGGCAAAATCATATTTTTTTCTAATTGCAAATGTGCACACACATAACGCGGGTTAACTCCGATTTCTGTTGTTACAATTGCAGCGCAAAGTGGAGCAGAGAGCGAAGAGAAGAAGGAGGAGGAGTAGGAAGAGGGAAGAGCTGGGAGAGAAAAGAACTGGGGACAGGCGACGATCATCAGCGGAGCTCATTAGGCCCCAGTTGTTGTTATAACTGTAATGTGATGTAAGCTTCGTGCCGAGCCTCTACAGATGCACGAGTGTGTATGCATGTTACAGTGGAACCTCTGTTAAGGTGTTTCCACAAATATATTCAGAGATAGCTTGGAATTTTAAGTATTTAGTTTCAGAAAAACTAATATTTAAATATTCAAATTAGGTAAATCGAAATATATTTTCTAAACAATGCTTTTCCTCATCGAAAAGTTCTTTGAAACTACCAAAATAAACCAATTAGCGTGTGATTACTGTACTAAAGAGAGCTAGTATTTATGTTTGTACTAGTAGATATCTGGGTTGCCTTTGTTACAGCTTTCGCGATTCAAATGGACGACCGACCTGCGAAACCGTAGTAAGTAAAACAATTTAATTACATTTTGCACTTGTTTGTTGTTGCGGTTAATAGCATTTGCATCGAAGAAGCAGAGCGGCTAAGAGGAAGATGTAAAAACCAGAGGCGGAGCCGGGTTAAGCAAACAGGCGAATAAACACAAGGCATGGATGGGGCACAAGGGGTTAATCACTCCGTGGTCTGCGATATGTCACGTTTCTGCAGAGGCAAGTGGAGTGCGATAAAGTGGAGTGTGTGACAAGTCAAAAGACAATTCAACTAATGAGCGAGCTTAGCTCAAAAGCCGCCCAAGCAGTCGAGGAAGCAGTGTGCAAGCAGTGCTACACTGGGGCTAAACTTATTTTATCGGGATTTTATCTTTGAAACTTTTTAATAGCCTGATAATCCACTTTGTATCAAGTCCTGGGTCTTACAGATGTTACCCGATATTTTCGAATAACGAATAAAACCAAACTGTATTTCATCATATTTGTTTGTAAATATATATACCCAAAAAAAAATCATCATAGAACCTATACGATTGTTACATAAATTCTATACTCTTGAGTATGAAAAATTTCTTAATAAAATGCTTATTAATTTGATACTACGAAAGTATACATTTTATACTCATCTGCACCAATATTTCATAATAATCACTAACACGACAAACAGAAAAGCACTAAATTCCAAATACACAATTGAAACTATAGAGTATAAAAACTAAACTTTGGAGTATACATTTGATATTTTTAAGTATAAAATGTATACTAAACCCGTTATACTGCTTGAGTATACTTTTAAGACAACGCGTAGAAAGGTTAAACTCTTGTTTTTTTTTTTTTGGGTGTACATATATAAAAAGTAGTTGCTAACCGAATAAAATTGTTTTTTTTTAATCAACCGTATCACAGTTATCTGAGCTTCTTATGCCGTTAATCAAACAGTGAGTATACAAAAATAAGTTAACATTACTCTCTCACTACACAAAATCTCGACTTAAGTATATTTCTCTTCCCGAATTTTGCACAACTTTATTTTCAGTGCAAAAGAAGGGGGGCCAAGGCGCAAAACAAACCGAGAGGAACCTGCAATTATGGCCAGCCTCCTGCCAACTTCGCGTTCCAGGTTTAAAAGTCAAATAACATAAATTACGACCAGACGAACGGCGGATCATACATGTGTATATATAGGGGGCCAAAACCCCACGAAGCTGAACAGTGGGGAAGGGATCGGTGGTTTTGAGATCGGGATTGGATCGGAAGGACTACCCGTAGCCTGTGGGCCCGATGCGAGAGCTCTCTAAAAATAGAGTTGCCAACTGTGGCAATTGCAGCCACCGACAATTGCCGAGATCCCCGCTTTTTGTGCTCCTTCTCTTATGGCAATTTATGATTAATAAATGGAATTAATCGCACAAAATGCCAGCGAGTGGCCATAATTGGTGGTACAGACTCCTGGTAAGGCCGATGGATCACAGCCAAGGTCGGATCAAGGCCAGAGGGGCCTGCTGCAAAGGTTATCCCTTTATTACCGAATTTATAGTTATTTTGCCCTTTCTCTTGAAAATTATTCTTTGGCTCATTTTGCCTTCTTTTTATATTTTTCTAATTTCACTCCCGATTTAAGATATGTCTCCGATATTTAACGACGCCAACTGATTTATAGTTCTGCTGGACTTCAGTTTTTATACCAATTAAAGCCGGGAACTGCACTCAAAGAAATTATCGAAGAAATTAGAAGGTTGCTATATTTATAAAGAAATGTATTGTTTTTATAAATAGTAAAGACACCGATTCCCTGGAAAATTTAAAAATATATGAATTTTAAGCAATATATATTTAAAATTTCTATATAAATAGCAACAAAATTAATTATTACTGTCTGTGTTTATGGATTTTTCTAAGGTACAAAACTTTTTGGTTTAAAGAGAATATAATTATTAATAAAATATAAAATATATTTTATTTTATGCATAAGATCTCAACTTTGATAAAATCGCATTAATTGTTTATATTTTCTTTACTTAAATGTGACCATAGTAGCCAAATTTCGCTCAGTGATTTGCTGGTTTCCCCCTAAAAAGCCCATATAATGTACCTAAATACATATGTACATATGTACCTCTCAATGCCTGACACTAAACGGTGGCATTATATAAAGAAATTGATTCCCATAAATAAAAAAGTGCGAAAGTCGCCCGAACACCTGGATCTATGTACATACATCTGTACATATATAGTAAGCCCATCATGGGTGTCGTTTTCCCAATAAGAAAGTGCAGATCCCTTTCGCCGAAACGATTGTGCACCGTTTAAATGGAGTACCTATGTACCTATGTACCTAGGATGGTGCCAAAGTAGCAAGGAATCTTATCTATTTACTTGGCTGGATCCGCCAGTAGTTTATGATGCGCATTTATCTCATTTAATGTCTAGAACAATAAACAAAACCCAAAGCGTGTTGTTGCCAAAAAAAAAGTAAAGAAAAAATGTGAGAAAAGCTGAATAGATTTTCCTGCCCTTTGCACTCGCGCCTCGTGTGCGATCGGCTGATCTTTCGATCCCAAAAATAGAGAATGAAAGCAAGGCAGGGCAGAGCGAAACTCACTCGAAAACTCACGAAAAATAAACCTAATAAACAGTGGCCGTGTCGACGCTTTCTGTTTCACTTACGCAAATATTTTCACAACTTATCGCGAGATGTTGCGCCAAATGCGCAGGGTCTGAGACCCGAATGCAAAAATAATTCTCTTAATGAGGCATTCAATGGCGAACCACTCTGTTTGCCTTTCCCCGCATTTCTCAAATACCATTCAAATGGCCAGAAGACAGAAGACTGTTTTTTACTGTTTGTGCTCGCCTTTAATCTCTCTCCCCGACGACCACCACCTGACTCGGGTAGGGTCACGTTCTGCTAGGTGTCGGGATGATTTCATTGAATGCGAAACGAGATATCAGAGATACAGGTGCAGATAGCTGCGGGGCCAGTATCTTCGAGATAGATAAACGGATTACAATGAACGATAAGGAAGTTTGGCGAAAAAACTTCCTATCTTTCGGATATCTTTGGGGTAAAACCTGCCTTGTAATCATTGTATTTGGAGAAAATGAGCTGGCACTTATGAAAATCTTTCTTTATCCAATTTAACAATTAACTAAGAAGTAACTACAATTATTTGAGGCATTTAGGATAGAAAGATACAATAACTTCACAACCAAGCAAGTTATAACCAAGTTAATTAGTAAAGCATACACTAATATTAAACATCACGTGTTTATGTAATTGAATGCTTAAGTGAAGATTTGCTGAGATTGCAGTGTTTTAGGAAAAAAGAAAAACGTGCCCATTCACTTTACTTTACATAAATAATCTAAGTTAAAAAACATTTAATAAGGAAATACTTTTTAAAATGTGTTAACAAAAAAACAACCTGGAAGAATTTTAGTTTTTAAAAGTCACAAGTACTTTTCTGGAAAAAAATGATATATACGTGACATTTTTGTTATCTAACTATTTGGCCAACGATATATTTTATGACCCATTTAACTTTAACAAAATATAAGCATTCTTGAGGAAATATTTTAGCAATGACCTACAACAATAACTTTTTTATTAAAATTGGATAGAATATAAAGAACTATATAAGATATAAGGAAAATATTTAAAAAACAATTAGAACAACCGAAAAACTATTTAAAAAACTCTCTAATTAATTGACCAAAGTCCGGGGAGTATCGTGCAGAAGTCAAAGTTTCTGATTAGTGTTAATTAAGAAAGGCCTCCCTCGCAACTTAGAAGTTTACTCCAAATTAGTAACTTCACAAGCACCACTGCTGACTGCTTTTACTTCTTCGTGCAGCTGCTGCACTCGGTTCATGTGGGTGTCAAGGGGTTAACACAATTAACCCATTGTTGCGCGCTACCGCCTCAATCAATTTTTCCCTAAATGTCATTGACATGCAATGTTGCAGCAGGCAGCAATTGACAGGGTGACAGGGACACACGATAGCTCGAAAAGCTTTTATTTGTTGTATTTTTTTTTTTTGCCTCAATTCTTCTGCCGAATGCCGTTAGCCGAAGAGCGGCGCGGCCATCTCTGTCGCTCGCGCGCTAAGAGCGCCCGTCAATCTTGTTAGAAATGCGTTTGAAATTCTTTTAAAAAAGGGCGAGAAAAAGCACAAGCAGAAGAAGACACGTCTAAAAAGCGGCTGCATTTATTTTTATTCGACATTCGGTCATTTTGGGGCTTACGCTTTGTTTTTTCGTCATTGTGTTTGTCTTTGTAGTCCGTTGAATTGTGAGTGTGCCTAATTAACTATATAGAATTACGGTGAGGCTTCGATAGGTCAGTTTTGTGATGTAACTCCTAGATATGAAAACAAATTGTTCGAGGCATTCAGCTGATTATACCCGGTACCCATAGGGTACAAGGGTATTATAAGTTAGTGCCAACCGAGAATGTATGTAACAGGCAGAAGGAGAAATCTCCGACCCTAAAGTATATATATTCTTGATCAGCGTCACCAGCCGAGTCGATTTAGCCATGTCCGTCTGTCTGCCCGTGTGAAACAACAAATCTCAGAGACTATAAGAGCTAGAGTTACCAAATTTGAAGACAACATTGGAATCTGTTGCACGCAGATCAAGTTTATTTTAAAATTTGGCCACGCCCACATTTGCCCTCATAAATCATAAAAAACGTTATTAAGCTATACTCGTTATTTTCGGGTTAAAGTTAAAAGATAAAAAAAATTAACGTTAACTAACGGACGTTTCCTGAAAATTTCAGTAAAATCGGATGATAAACATGGGAGATATTAGCAATAAGGTTAGAATTTTAACACACCGCCCTAAGGCACTGCTGTTGCAAGCTGTAGCCGACAGGTGACGCATTCGAGCCTTGGCCTTGCGATATAATGGCGCCAATGTGTAGTGTACAATGTATGTACATTTTTAAATTGCCTTTTAGTGTGAAGCGCAAACGTTTAGGTACCGGGTATCTCACAGTCGAGCACAGTCGACTGTAGCTTTCTTACTTGTTTCAGTTTAGATAAGTCCGCAAATTATGCCTAATGACCACGAAGCTCAAGCTTAAATATTAATACCAACCAATACCACATAGATCCACCATTTGCAGGCCTCACTGTGGTGGAAGAAGATATCGACTCGTAACGGTTTATCGTTATTCAACAATAAAGTTCTGCCAAAAGCCTCCAACAATTGCTGGGCCCATAAATAATTATGCTAATCGCTGGCTAAACCAAAGAACTCGCCATCAAAAGCGAACAGTCGTGTAAAGATCACATAATATCTATAAATACGTACATACATGTATATGCCTTGGATATATATACAAACATCTGTAGGATGTGTATAGATGCGTAGACATTGGCTATGGTTTTTATTGTGTTCTATTTGGGAATTGTACAAAAATAATTGGCACATTTTCAAAATGTTTAGACTGCGAGGGGGGGGCTGATGTCTCGGTTATTTGGTTCATTTTATGGAAAAGTTGCCAACGAAAATTCGCCCATTAAATGCAGCCGAAGATACATACTATTAATTTCGAGCATCTGAGAGATGCGTTTGTCATTTGTCAAGGCGCACAAACTTGAGCTCATTTTGGACAAGACAAGCGACAAGCGACAAGCGACAAGACAACAAGGTCGGGCCGGCAGATAGCACCAACTATAAAGGCCCCCACGAAAGACACTATTTGATTTGCTCGAAACACACATCTCAGATATACAAAACACAGATATACACGATGCACTTGCGTCAGTTTTGTATCTCACGGATGCAGAATCGAAAACAAGAAAAATAGAAAACCGTTGCAGGGGGCAGAGGCTGCGGCAGTTTCTTCAAAAATTATTTTGCCGTGTTCTCAAATTAATTTATTAAAATATTGCTAGCTTATAAGCTAGAAATAACTAATAAGATATAAATATATTTGTAAAATATAAACTTTTTAAAAACCCCAAAAGAATAGGAAATGCTATAAAATTGTTACTGCAATTGTTAAGGTGGATTTAAAAACTCCCCTTGAAACTGATCGTAACTGAAAATATTACGATTTGGTGCTATAAATCTGTTAAAATTAAATAATGTTTTTAATAATTTAATGATGACAGTATCCTAAGGTAAAAGTAGTATCTTAACAATATCAATATATTTAGAACTTGGAATAGGAGCTTCGATAAACCTGTTTTCCAAATATATGCTTCAGATTGTTCAGAATACTCTAATTCTAACCATATTTCAATTGTTTTCGAAAAATATGCTTCAGATTGTTCAGAATACTCGAATTCTAACCATATTCCAATTGATTGAAATCGAAAACGGGAAGAGATTTGATCGCTTTTTTTTATCGCTCCATTTTTTTGCCACGGGGGGATTTGAAAAGTCACACGAAAATAATTCTCATTCAATTTCAAATGAAATCAATCAAAAAACAAAAACCTAATTCACTGCATTCCGTTGTTGTTGTTGTTTTTTCGCACGTTTCACACACGCACACTCAAGAAAAAAAGAAACAATTAGATATTTCGTATTGCGGTTATGCAAACAACAAAATATATACACTTGTCTACATATTTAAATATGCGAGAACTGGTGCTGAATTTACCGAAAAATAAGCAAAACTCGAATTATGAGTGCAATTACTATTATTATTATTATTTGTCTACGGCTGCAGCGGCGACATTTACAGCAACGCGCGACGTCGGCGTCGGCGACTAAATTTAGAACGGATCAAAACAGCGACGTCGACGGGGCAACACAACGCGCGGCAGCAGACTAAAGAGCCGCCGGTGGGAGCTCTGCCAGAACGCAGCGCCAACAGCGCCGACAGAGGCTAAGGCAGCGGCAGCAGCGCACAGTGGGATTTGGTAAGAAAATATATGCACACAAATTTCGAATTTAATTTTAATTTATTATAACAATTATAAAAAAGTAACAATATTTTTTAAACAAAATGTTTGGAAAGATCTTGAAAATTCAAATAATTTCTTGAAACAATTTTTATTTATTTTATTTTAATATCATAATTACTTAACTATTTTTAGCTTTCAACGTCTTGGCTTACAAATTCACTAAGTTGCCGACTCACTGCTTTATGGAGGCTGCCGATACACCACAAATCATCTACACTTATATATAAATGGGAAGTAATTCCTCAGATTTTACAAAATAATTTCGGATAATTTGACATATTAGAATTTAATCTACAAGCAAAGCCTACTTGCACTGAATTCATATTAATATTTGTAATATCTGTGCAATTATACAAGCTTATAAATTAAAGGTCACTATTTTACCCAGAGAAATGGATGTCCACCACACTGTGCAGAGGCAGAGAAATAGATAAAGAGCAGCACTAAAGAATGCAGATGCAAAAGGGAGCAGCGGATGAGAGAGAGAGAGAGCGCTTGGAGCATGCGCAGTGCATAGCTCGCTGCGCCGACGCAGGAATTGTATGCTCTGCCTTTGCCTCTTCCTGGATGCTGCACCTGTTCTGGCTCCTCTCTTTCCTCCACTCAATCACCTCTCTGCTGCTTTGTTTTTGTTTTCGTTTTGGTTTGTTATTATTGTGGACAGCACCGCGTAGGCCAAATATTTGAATGGACGCCGCTGCGACGAGGCAGACGCCGACGCTCGTACGGTACTAGCGCAGCCGTCGCCTCGTCTGCACAGCATGCAAAGCGGTACGGTACTCGCTGATTGGCCTGTCTATGTACCGTTGCACAGTGGGCCTCAATCGAACAGCGGCATGATTAATTAATTAATGACTTAATTGGTAAAAAGCAACACAAAATTAAGTTGCAGAAAAAAAATATCTCGCAAAGGTTGTAAATGTTAAAAAAATTGTATAAATACCTTCCAAATTAAAAAAAAAACGAGAAATAAAGCTAACTTCGGTAAACCGAAGTTGGTATACCCTTGCAGTCTGCAATTGGATCATTGAAAATCGAACCATTTAAGTAATGTTGAAAAAACATCGTATTTTGTAAATTTTACATTTTACATGTAGAATTTTACATTTTCTTATAAATTAACCGATCGCTTCTATGGCAGCTATATGATATAGTGGTCTGATCTTAATGAAATTAAAACCGTAATTCTAAAAGCATAAAAAACTGCTATATCTCAAATTTTATAGAAATACGTTAAAAAACAGAGATGTTAAAATTTTGTTTACATTAATTTCGCCATCATTCCTATGGCAGCTATAGGATATAGTAGTCTGATTTCGGTCGTTCCGTTATATATACTGCGTGCTAAAGAAATAAGACTATGCTGAAAATTTAAGCTCGATAGCTCAAAAACTGAGACTCTAGTTCGCGTAGAAACCGACAGACGGACAGACGGACAGACGAACATGGCTAGATCAGATCGCCTGGTGATGCTGATCAAGAATATATATACTTTATGGGGTCGGAGATGCCTCCTTCACTGCGTTGCAAACATCTGGTCAAAATTATAATACCCTCTGCAAGGGTATACAAGTTTGTTAAACAGAACTAATATCCGAAACTGTGCCAACATTTTCAAACGTAGTAGTCAATGAAAAGTATGCCGCTTGGGGGAACCCTAAACCCTATGCTTTGCTCATTCTCACATTTTCTTCGAAGCGGATATCATCTAAAAGATCTCAATATATATTGTAAATGTGAAAATTGTGTATTACGTTCATTATTTATTAATTCGTTTTATTAATTCTAGTGCTATAAGGATTAAGATGCCAGAATACGGTATTGACGATATTCAAAAGCTTCTTGACTGCAAGGGAGGGGGTCTGACCGTGCCTCGTATAGAAATCTACACGGATATTCAAGAGTTTATGGCTGAGCACTACAAGGGCGACTTGGGGGATCTAAGGAAGCGCCTAAGTGCCGAGACCCAACAATGTCAGCATATTATTAACATTCTGAAGGAGGAGTTGGACCTAAAGATGTGCACGCTCAATAAGCTTAAGAAGGACATAATGACCCTCAGAGCTGAGTTGATAAAACCAGACGGGGGCTTGCGATACCTAGTTAACAGGGAAATGATTCAATTAGATTACATGGACGAGTTAGAGTGCAAGGAAAGCGATATTCATGAGGCCCTGAGTTGGCTCATTACGAATATGTCCAAGCTGGGTTGCAATATCCTTAGCCTGATCAACGATGTGCGGTATATGATGTATCTGAAGGGTGCTTCGGAAGTTAACATAGAACGTATGGAGATGGACATAAACACTGTTATTGGCTCATGGACAACATAATAGGTGTGAAGTTTTTTTTTTTTTTTAAATCAATTTAAATCGATATAAACATAACATTTAGTATTATAAACATAACATTTGGATTGTTTTGTTGCTTAGACTGCAAACTCGGCTGGTCAAGAAAACAGGTGTATGAGAGAAACCATTAACCTGTAGGTTATAAATACAATTATTTGGTTGCAAAATATACCTAAATGGGGACTTATTTACCATTAAAATTATATTAGATGGGTCGTGGGCGTCATTCGACGACTCCGAGATAAGGGAAAACAAGGATTGGTTCCGAGATCAAAATTTGGATGTTCTTGAGTGGCCAAGCCAATTCCCGGACCTGAATCCCATCGAGATTCTCTGGGGTGAACTCAAAAGAGAGGTCGGAAAGACTTTTTGTCAAAATAAAAGTCAACTTTGGGATATTGTCCAAAAGGCATAGTATAATATACCAATTGAAGCTTGTCGCAAGTTAATATTCTCCATGCCAAGAAGAATGGAGAATGTTTTACAAAATAATGGCGGATATACCGGTTATTAGCTGCCAGATAATTAGTTTCATATAAAACAAGACCAAAAATAGTGAAATATTGATTTAATTTAAAGATTTATCTTCGTACACCTATTATTGTGTCCAGCCAAAATTCGGGGATTTAAGGAAAAATTTAATTTTGTTGTTTATTAAAGGGTTTGTGAAACTGTTTTTACTTTTTGTTTAAAGACAATTAATATAAGATTTGAAAAAAGTTTGATTTGTTAAGATTAGATAAGATATGATACTTTATTTTAGACGAGGAGGCGTAAAGCCTCATGCACACTCTTGGTACTCATCGTCACTACGCGGAAGGCCCTCCCACAGTATATTTGAATATTTGACTTTTCAATATTGTTTCTCTGGTTCTAAGAATTATTTTTGCTTCCAAAAGCTAGAGTTGCAGGATTTTTTAAAATTCATTAGTCTTTTTTTGTGATAAAATTGTTTATTCCAAATTCAAGTAGTTTTATATTATATCCGTTTAATATTTTTGAACCCCTTATCGTTCAGCTTGTTTGTTTTTCCTTGTTGTAATTATTTATGCCTTCTATACAGCATTTTTGATATATTTCGTTCAACTGCTCCTTGTGGTGACACTTTTGCGCATGCATTTGCTCCACTGTGCGCACCATCGGCGACGTCTGCAGAGTGATACAATAAATTTAAG
Organism: Drosophila asahinai; assembly: GCA_008042795.1. Lineage (NCBI taxonomy): Eukaryota > Metazoa > Arthropoda > Insecta > Diptera > Drosophilidae > Drosophila > Drosophila asahinai. The sequence goes on from VNJZ01012068.1 coordinate 185,941, forward strand.
CAGCTAAATAGCTAAATGCACGTGCTGAGTGAGGAGACGCCGACTGCCGTTGACAAGTACCGGTATTATGGTCGCTGGCTCTTTGGATCTTCGGATCCCGGTTGCATAACCATAACCATGGGCATGCGCTTCGAGATGGGATTTATGCAGCTGGTGGGGGAGGGGGGTGTGCGGCGGTGATGGTGATTATAATCGGAATAGGAATCGGAATCGCTGGAAACCGTTCACACGACACGAACGGCGCGAAGCAGCCGCTGTTGCTGCTGCTGCACTTGCCGCTTGACCGACATTCGCCGGCATAAAAACCCGTACTTCGAGTTTTCCTCGCCGGCAACGAGTGGAATCTGTTTTTTTTTTTACATTTTTTTGGCGTTTGAAAAATGTAAATTAACCCGTGTTGTGACATTTATGAGTTGCATCTTGTGGAGCTGCAATCCCTGTATATATATTGTAAAACAGAAACTTACGTGTCATTCGTTGTTGTTTGGTCATTGGGAGAAGTTGCAAAAATACTCGATTTAACCCTTTTGATTTTAGCTTACCTGTAAAGGAAACAAATGTGGAATATTTATAGCTGCTAATATATTTGTTTGTGGTTAATGAGTGACTGAAATTTAATGGAGTAACCAATACCGTTGTAAATAACTAGTTGTAGGGCTTAAATCCAGCACCAAAAGATCGGAATTTGAAAACTCAAAGCTTTTCTACGTGATTAGCCAATACCAAAACCAATTCGCAAGCACTAGCTTGGTCTTACACCTTTTGTGGACTTAGACAAGTTTCACATCATCTGTTAGGTGTCGGTTGATTTTTTGAAAATATATTTTTTATTTACACTTTTATCTTTGCACAAAGCCTAAGAAAAATAAATAATTTGCCGGGGGCTATACAGAAATCACTAGGGGTTTATATCCTAAAAGTGTGCAATAAAATTTTTTGTCTAAGAGTATATAACATTTTGTAGCATAGTTTTGGGCATATTTTAAGGGGTTTCAAAACCTTAGGGATTGGATTACATTTAATACCAACTAATTAAATGAAGTTTCATTAAAATTTCATTAATAGTTTATGTTCAATTAGCTAAATTTATGCTCATCTAAGATTAAAATCATTTAAGAGAAGTTTTTTAGAATAACCAGTGAGGAACGTTTTTAGCTTTCTTTTAGTATATTTTTGCTGATAAATATTCGAGCTTAAGGTTGAAATAATTAGTGGTTTTTGCTTCCGATTTGTACTTGTACTTTTTTTCTGCGTTTTCTATTGCTTATTCACTACTCATTACCTGTAGCTATCTTTCTAGGTTTTTTAAAAGTTATTTAGGTTTTTTTTTTATTTACGTACAACTGGCACTTGGCTGCTAAATACCGTCGGTGAAACGGGTTTAACAATCGCAATCAATTCACACCGATACAGTGGGGTTATGGGGGTGGTACGGTACGGCGAAGGGTCGGGGGCAGGGGCAGACAGATAATAAATTTAATTTCGATGTCAGATCTCAATTGTGTTGCTAAACAAATGAGTTAAACGCTCCAATGGCCTGATGTCACCGATCGTTCACACATATAACGTATATGGATGGGATCTGTTTAGTTCGGTATCGGTATCGGTATTTTGTTGTGGATCGTTGGATGGTGGGATGCAGATGGAACCGGAGAGCTGGCACCGATTTCGGGTGCAATCTTACCTGAGCATTACCCATTAGCGCATCCTCTTCGGTCTCTAGGTTCAGTTCGATCGGACGCACCTCGTCCAAGTTGGCATAGATCGGCTGATCCTCGCTCACGCTCTGGCGCAGCCTTCGCTTCGCCTCGTTCCCGCTCTGGTTCTGGCTCTGATTCTTTCGCTGATTCTGATTCTGACTCTGGTTCTCCGCGTCCTCCTGCTCCAGCTTCTGCTGCTTCTTCAGATGGGCATTCAGATTAATGGCCGACTTGGACTTGGCCTTGGCATACCGCGCCGAGCACCGCAGGCTCTTCAGCACTCCGTAGGATCGGGCATTAGCCAGCTTTTACCCCAGAGACAGAGATTTATTTATATATATTTGTGGAAATATAGAAATATAGACACACACACACACAGAGGGAAAGCGGGATATAAGGCAGGGTTTGTGTTCGGTTAAGATTATGGCAAGATATCTGATCGAAAGTAACTTAAATATAATCAAAAACCTGATCCAATGAAATGTTCTTGAATGATGTAACTACCAAAAATATTCGATGAGTTGTAGCTCTTTATAATGAGAAAAAAACCAGGCACTGGACAATGATTAAGATTTAAAATAAGTATTTATATTTAGTTATTATCAAATGTGTATAGGAATTTATATTTAAAATTCGAAACTAAACGAAATAAATACTACATAACATTTTGCAGATATTTAAAAATCGAAATAAAGAAATTACTTTTTATCAATCTTTGCAATCGGCAATATCCCATGATATTTTATTATATTTCTTAAAACACTTACTTCTATTTATTAACGTATTTAAATCCTATAATTTTAATGTATTTACTCAACATCTAAAAATCTAGGGAAAATATAAAACCCAAATAGAAACCTATAGATATTTGTGTGTACTATAATGGCGACTCTAAAGCGATTGCAATGCCGATTGGCAGCGCCATTAATTTCAACCGCAACTGTGGGCAATTCCACATAGATGGTACAAGCTTAGAAATGGTGAAATGGGATGGTTAGTTTTGGGTTTGGGCCTGTCCACTTTCTATTAACTACGTGACGGCATGCCCATATATGATCACGAATTCCCAAAGTCCGAAAAAAAAACTATGGCTTCGCCAACTTCCGGCAGCAGGGAAATAAATAACAACAAAAATGTGCCTCCAAGACGGAAAAACAAGCTGGCTCTTCCAGGTGCCGGCCAACAACAAAAAAAGGTGAGGATGATTCAAGGCGCGTTAATGCACCAGGCCGGCTCTATGTACTGTCTATATATAGACGCATGACCGAAGCCGCCAAGTCAATGTCTGTAGATAAAACCATTGAACTAAGTAGCTGGTAATGACAGTAAATAAATGCTGCACTGCGGCGAAAAAAGGCAGCCAGCGATCTTAAAATTAATTTAATATAATATTAATAGATAAGATAAGATAAGTAAAATACAGGATGGGGATATGAGATCTTTATTCTAAACTTTGTTTAAATTCTTTCTCCTTTTGAATGCACAATAAAATTAAATAATAATAAATTATAATACATTTTAAATACGCAGTGGTTTTTAATTATACACCAAGTATTTTATATTATTATTATTATTATTATTTCTGTCAATGGATTTAAATAAGGTAAGATGTGGAAATACTTTCAACATTTCTTTACAAATGAACAAAAAAGCCACTTCAAAGCGCCTCAATTGGGGTTCGAACCCGCATCTCTCACGTACAGAAACACAACTAAATATCTGCGAGTGTGAGTGCGATAGAGATAGACGAAAGGTTCCAACTTTAGTGTGTAATAATTTCCATGTAAAGCATGCGAGTATACTCAAAATTTAAAAAAATTACCGCACACAACTTTATATTTCTATTTACTTAAGCAAAACAAATTCCATATTAATAAAAAAATATATATATACTTGTATATACATATAATTATAAATATTCTTTCTCTCTAAGATATTTTATTTTTCACCGTGCATTGCAAGTGTTTTGATCGTACAGGCAAATCACCGACAATTGCTACACCGGCATTGCGCATACGCCCCATTGGCCGCACACATGTCTAGATGAGTACCGAGTACCCAGTACCGAGCACGGAGCACCGAGTACCCAGACTGAGTATCGAGTGCGAAGTGGGCCAGCAGGCAGAGCAGAAAACTAGATTCAGGGGGACGATAGCCGAAAGAAAGTCCACATGTTTGCGTAGAACAAGTCTAACCAGTCGAAGAGTAACCGAGTGGCGCAAAAACACAAACAATCTCGGCTGTTCGCCGATTAAATGCACTGCACTTCCGATGGCCCTCTATTCTATGGCAGCTTAAGCAAAGGAAGCCCCAAGCCCAGGTCCCGGCCCAAAACTGGCTCAATGCGGAACCAAGCTGGGGCGGATTTTCGAGGAGGTTGCCACACAACTTGTTGGATGAGTCTTGCCCAAGAACTGGAATAAAACTGGCCAAGGTCTTGTGGTTGCTAAAGCAACATAAACCTGCTGCCACACAAAAAGCCAGAAAAAAAGGAAAGGAGAGTTCTATATTTCTATACGAAACTAGTATTATATCAAGTCTTGATACAATTAGAGCAAGCTGGCGCTGAGGCTATAAATAAGCAAAAACAAATGACATTTCTGTTTGGGGTGGGTTGAACTTGAAATGGGTTGGGTTTTTGGCATATTAATTGGAAGGTAAGCGAGATTGGGCTTTTATTAAGACCATATATAAGTGCTTAGGTAAATATAATACACAGTTCGTTACTGGAAGAAATATTTGTATTATTTAGTATTAAACTATAGAAACTATATTTGGTATTATTGTAATTTAATGAATTAATATCATATCATATCGAAAATGTCGTAAAGCTTGACATATCGAAACTTGAAGAATCAATTAATATTGAACTTAACGTAAAGATATCAATAGTATCGATAAATTCCCGTAAAATGTCTCTAAATTTGTCAAATTTATTTAAGCTTTTTATTTTTTTTTAATATTTTGTTTATTGTTTTCTTTTATTCAAACATAATATCGATAACAAATCGATTTATAAATCGGAATTGGGGTCAAATATCGATACATTGTCGATATATCGATATTAGATAAATAGATAAAATAGATAGATAGATAAATAGGTAGATAGATAGAAACAAGGTTGCAACTTTTATGGCTAATAACTTCCACGTTTATCATCCTATTATACTCAAATTTTGCACACCACATTATTTAGCACTCTTTATAGACATAGCAAAATATAAAGCTCTATCTATTCATTATATATTTTTCACTGCTCAAACTGCCCTCGCTTTGGTTGCATTTGTAATTAGCTGAATTCGCATTTCGTTACACGCTCCACAGCCCATTCACAATGCCCAATGCGTCAATGAAATGTGAATCGAGAAGGAAGCGTCCGATTAGGCCGGCCCAAAGTCAACCCACCCACCTACCGGTGTGCACTTGCACCTGTCGGTCTCTTCACCTGACCAATCTCAGGTAATCGATGGCATTATTGTGGAATTATCGCCATTAGGCAATCGCGTCTCAAGTTCAGCGAACTGTCGCCAAGACAGTGGCACAAGGAGAACGACCAGCGGCCAATTAAGGCAAATAATTGCCCATACTTAACTTCAAAACAGATACGCACGCACATATCAAGTATACGCAGTGTGTGCCCAAAGGAAGTTGCTCGGCCCAAAGATATAAATGTGGTTCATATATGGCTCTGACTAAGCAACATTCCCCATGGTTCAAAAGCCCCAAGAGAGTGCATTTCTCAGAAGGTTTTATACTCTTTTATTAGCTGCTTTTAAGAAGAAGAAATTGCTGAATAAATTTCAAAGTAAGTACTTGAATTCAGTTTACTGAAAAAAAATATTTGTTTACTATATTACATATTTTAATTTAAGCTATTAAGGCTTTTAATATTTTATTCTTGAATTTCCTTTAAATTAATTGAACAATTGAACATAAATTGATAATTTTCTATACTTTGTTTTCTTGGTAATGAGAACTTTTCAATTATTAAATTGTTATGACAGTCATTCCTTAAAATTGAAAATTAATTAATCCTTAAGCCTCCCCACACTCATTCTCCATTTACTTTCAATAAAAAAAGAGACCAAATTTAAAGCCCACACCTGATATTTGGTGGCTCATCCCTTTACGTACATATTTATTTCAAGAGCCAACTAATTCACAACAATTGAGTTGAGCTTCCATTGTTAGCCATCTAGCCTTGTTGCACTACAACAATTATCTGGCCATTGTTAACACAGTTCATTCAATGTTGCTGTAAATATCTAATTCCATTTATTGAGGGGACTTGATATGTTTACTCTAAAAAAATGTACAGTATTTCAATGCTAACAGCAAGCTTAATTATAAATGTATTCAAGAGCTGCATTATGATCAATAATAAGTGGATTCTTTTAAATACTTTCTAGGTTTAACCTCGTTAAGGTTTCTACAGATTTTCCTAAAGAATTTTAAATGTATTTGTTATTTTCTTATTTATTCTTGTGGTACTTCTGCATTTAGAAATATTCTTATGTTAAGCATTTTATTATTAATAATTCCCTTTAATTCCTCATTTGATTTGAAAATGTTAAATCTTTTGTTCTTTTAAAAGGAATTCCCTTGAATTTCATGACAAATAATATTTGCTATAGATTTTTATGATCTTTTGTTTTGGGCGTTGACTTATTTTGGTTGCTGTTATCTCTTATCAACATTTCTTTTTTGCGAAATTGCCTTATCGAATTGCATTTCGCCACCTTCGCACCTCGGCGCGAATCGAATCGGAGCGTGGAAAATTGCCCAGAGCTATTATTCTTCTTTTTTTTTGTTATTGTTTTTTTTTCAGAGCTTAAATTGTAGGTCAGTGTCGTGTGTCGTTGCTCCACAAGTTTACAATATAGAGTGACTAAGGGGCAGCGGCCACGCCCCACGCCCCACTGCGACTTAGTGACTAAGTTCAAGCGATGACAAATATGTTCACCTGTAATTTATTTGCGTTCTTCCTCGACTTTATTCCATACACATAAATTGTTTATCTTTCTATACTATCTATCTATCGTTCGCCGACAGCAACAATTAGTGGCATTCAACGATATTCAGGGGAGAGAACTTGGGATGAGTGTGCAAATGTTAATGACAGGGCCCGGGCCCGCCAACTTGCGTGGGTTTCGTTGTACCAACTGAACTAAAGCAAAAGGTTTCTAGTAAAAAATATAGCAATAGAGTGAGAGAAAAGCGTGGAGAAACAACTAATACCCAGCAGTAATATTTAACCTAGAAAATGAATTATTTCTGTCTCATTTGCATGTTAACTCTGTGATTTTCCCAGCCCCCTTTAGACAGCTGAAATAAAGATGCTGTTGTTTAATATTATGGGAAGTTTATATGGCTTTTATTTTCTACATAACAATATGTTTAAGTCATTTTTGTATAAAACAAAGCTTAACTTCAAGTCATTCATCTAACTCCTCACATAAATGTTGAGTAAAACTGCAGCTTTTATGTAAAACTTGTTTAACGAGCCCTCATTCTTGTGACAGAAATATGATATAGTGAGCCAAAGTGATTTGTTAAGAGCTCTGCCTTAGATTAGCTTTAAATAATTAATAAAAACTATCAACTTGAACCTATAATTGAAGCCATTAATTAAATAACATTTCTATATATTTTATAAAGAAGCTTATTCATTGACAAGAAACGCAAATCATTCTTTATTCTTCACTCGAAATGGGAGCTTGGAGAAAGGGAAAATACGTCTCCATTGAACCATTTGAATACTTTCCAATCCCCGAGAAATCGTGAAGCGAGAAACGAGAACGTTTCTGCCTCTTCTTGGGGGGCATTGTTTTGTATCTGAGAGATACACTTGTCGCGGTCTCGGTGCCAGATACTTTTTGCCGCTGCCGCTGCCTGTCTTGTTCAGCCCATGTTAACGAGGCCAGATCTCCTAGGCCAGAGCCCAAGTCTGGGCACGTTTTTGTTACCAATTTTATGTGTGTGTGCTTCTGTGTTTGTTTTTTCCACCAGTTTTTTTGTGTCTGTTTTTTGTTTTTCGTTTCGTTGACTTGAGTTTTCTTCTTTGGCTTCTCGAATCGGTCACAGTCTGAGCTGAAAATCAATTACCGTTAATGCTGCCCCACATACGAGCGGTTAATATGGGTTATAGCATTGAACGTGACTTGGCCCGATCTTCACAAATAAAAAAACAACAACAAAGTTATTTATCCATTGAAAAACAGTGCCTCCTCGATGAAGAGAATCAGTAATCAGTGATCTATGTTTACTAATTCCTTATAAAATTATTCCAAACATAAAAAAATGTGATCCTCTGACTTAAAGTAATTTTCCTGAACAGAAAACTGAATAAATTAAGAACTTATCAAGCAATTTTCTATTAATTAAATCTCTAAACCCTTTATTTTAAATGTTCATAATTTGCCGTATTAAAAAGTAAGTATTTAAAAATACTCCCTGACTTAAATCAGCCCTCATAATAAAGTGAACACTCTTACGAAATATCCAAGGAGTGCTCACTGTAAAAACTAAGTTTGTGCGAGCTGGGCCGCTTCAAGGTCAGCCCCCAACCTCTGTAGAGGCTTTAGTTTAGTGTGCACACTCGTTAAAACGGAAAGAGCAGCCATAAAATCTGAACAAATATAATTATAATTAAAAAAGGCAGAGCGGCAAACAAAGGCGAAAGGAGAGCGCAAAGAAAAGTAAAATATGATTATTTTTAACACAGTTCGCCATCTCAGGTCTTTTTCATTAAATCTGTCAAACGCGTATCGCCAGTTCGCCGAGAAAGACGAGAGAGATGAAAAAAAAGAAAAAAACAAATAAAAAACAGCAAAAAGTAGCAAAAAAGTAGCAATAATAACAAGTCGGGATAATAGCTAATGCCACAACGATCCATTTTAGCGACTTTCACTGTTTAATTGTCGCAAAATTTCATATTTTTCGCCAGCAATTTCTGTGTTTGGTCAGCAGTAACAAGCCAGTAATATCAAATGTATCTCTTGATGGGCACGATACTTGGAAATTTGTTTAACTTATGGCCAGTATCTCGGACTTATATAAGCCTCGAAGGGAGCTGGCCGCCGAGTAAACATTAAAAGAAATCTGCGTTGTGTCAAAAGTATATATTTTACTTTCATTTAGTGCGTTTTTTTTATTCTAGCTAATTAGCTTGTATATTTGGGGTTTGAACTTTAACATTTTCGGATGATTGAGTTTTGGAAAAGATGCACTCCCTTGGGGATAGTATTTTTTTCTTTTATTTATGGGGGTTTTTTAACACTATATTGATATGTAATACATATTATGTATATTGCTTGCTAAAATGGGAATTTTTAGGCAATCAAGTTGAAATGGATGCTAAATTTGGGCACATTCTTGTCTATTACTTTATGTTAGATTTAAATTTTCATAGCCGAAAACCGCATAACTTTAATAATAGTTAGACAATGTTCCTGAGCCATGTTCAATTGACTTTCTTACTTATTTCTCAGCTTTTATAACTGTTTCTCAGCTGTCTTACTTAATTTTTAGCTTCCTAACCTATTTTATAGCTTTCTTACTTGTTTAAAAATGATTAAGTAGAGTCATTTAATAGTCTCCAGTATTTATATATTTTTAACAGTAAACAACTGTCTTTCTTACTTATTTCTTAGCTTTCTTACTTGTTTCTCAGCTGTTTTACTTATTTGTTAGCTTCCTTACCTATTTCATAGCTATATTACCTGTTTAAAAATTATTTAAGTAGCTAACAAAAATGTTTAAGTTGTTAACAACAAATTAATGAGTAATGTAATAATCTTTTTTAACAGTAAACAACTGTCTTTCTTACTTGTTTCTAAGCTTTCTTACTTTTTCCCCCCAGCTATCTTAAATTTTGTTCAGCGCCCTTACTTCTTACCTCATAATAATATAAGCAGAACAGTAATGTAAGAATCTTCAGTATGTTTTTTTTTTAACAGAAAGAAAACAAAGATTTCTGCAAGTGTAGACCCTCAAAATCTTGCAATTTTCAGCAACAAATGGCAGGGGGAAAGCATATATCTTTTCCTTCCTTTTTTTTTGGCAAAATGCAATCATTGCAGTGGCCATCATGGGATTAGGTATTAGCCAGAAAATGTACTAACTGCACACTTATTCATAATTTGGCTAACCAGTTTCCAACTGCCTTTCGGCCCCAAGGAGAGAGGGGGACGCTGGGTTGGCAATCTTCAATTGAAATCTAATCTGTTTTCCGAAGGAGGGGAAAGGAGAGGAGAAGGCTTTTCGGAAGGAGAAGGTTTTTCCGCAACAAAGAGCCAATTGTTCCAGCAGCAAATTGGGCAGGCATTAAATTGCATATGATCACGATGGCTTTCCTCCTTCGAAAATTTCATTTTTCCTTCCGCAAACCTCATTTGAATGAGGGGCTCTTTTCCCAACTCTCTTTATTATTTTTTTCTCCTCCAGAGCTGCTTTTTGTTGGCTGTTTCTTTTGCGAAACGAGTCTTTGGGGTAATTAAAAGTTCATTGTCGCTGACGGCCTCCAACACGTTGTGGAAATTATTTTGCAATGTCTGCCCAAAAAAAAGAAAGAAAAAAAAAAAGGCCCCAGACGCAGACGCAGCTTTCATAAAAAAACTGAAAACCTCCACACAACTTCCCCAACGTTTAGTTTATTTTTTGAAGTTTTTTTTTTGGGAACTGCAGAGGCGAGAGATTTTCCCACATGAAAAACTGAGAAGCGATGACAAAATGTGCAGGAGGCATCGCGGCGTCATCGCCGCCGTCATTGAGTGAAAGTTGCTGATGACCATTATAGTACACACTAAATATATATACATATGTAAGCTATATATGTGTGGGGGCCATGGCCAATGCCTCCACGACAATTTGCCGTAATTGAACTTGGAAGCCAAAAAGACCAGGAAGCGGCTTTCCTTGCCAGATTGCAGCTGCACCTGCGCATCTCGCATCTCGAGTCTCGCATCTTGAGTTCCCGTCCCCAGAAGAAGATAATCGTTAAAGTCACAACGTCAGTCACGACATTTGCGCAATCGTCTTCGGGTTGGGTTCGGGGGCAACTGGTTTTCCTTATTTTATTATTATTATTTTTACTCTTCTTTTTATTGCCTCTGGGGGCCAGACGAGGGTGTGCCCGAGGTGTGGGAGTCGCCGGCGCCGAGATTTTCATAAATACCAAAATGCTGAAGCATTTAAGGGGATCATAATCCGATTACACCACAGATAACGCACTTCCCGACAATTCAGAAAAAGAAAAGGAGTTCTAAATAATTATAAAACAATAATTATACTACGATGAAATATTCCCACAATTTAATAATCCAAAAAGACCACTTGAATAATTACCAACGAAAAAAGAGCTAAACGATTTTTGTTCAGTGATTCTCTTAGGCTAAACAATTATTAACTTAATGGAAAAACTGCAAAAACTCATTTACTTGGGAAAAATTCTTGAATTCTTTAGGTTTTAATGGAAAGATAAAAATATAACCATAAAATAAATAAATGTTGTTTTGTATGTTACAACACAATAAATTTAACATTTGCCTTTAAAAATAATGAAATATAAAATCTAAGATCCCTTTAAATGTGCTATTTTTTACCTATTACTATTATCTTTCTCACTATATTTATTGTTATTTTTATACAATATTTCTTCCTTTTTTTCGTACTTCTTTTCAAGATTAATATCTTTCCTTCAGCATGCCGATTTCTTTTTGTTTCTTTAGTGTGTAGGAATTGTAAAAAAGAAAGTGCTGGCGACCTTCAACTGCAAAACTTTTAAAGAAAAAACTAACGTGTGATCTAGATCAGATGTGGAAACTGTCTTGGAAAATTTCTAGGAAATGTAGGTGTGTTTTTCTCCTTGACAAAAACAAGCTGCTGGCGCGGAGACATTTCTGGGTTAATTTGGTACATAGTCAGAGTACGTCGAGAGCTTGTCTTTGGTTTTTCAAATTTAAGTTGATGAAGAATTTATTATAATAATAAAATAAATCGATTACAACTCAATTAAATTAGTTTTTAACTTTATACCATTTTTAAAAATAAATAAAGCAGAAGATAATTTAGTTTTACGAGAAATCTGGGGAATATTTGAGTTAATTACTATTTAGCTAAGCTCTTCATTAAATTATGTTATGTATGTATTAATTTTATTCCATTTTTGTCCCTGTTAAAGGCAAATTTCAACAACTATTGCTTCTTTAAAAATTCCAGATATTTCTCAATGAAATAAACCTCATAAAATGAATTCAAACCCGAGCATTCCTTTCCGAACTAAACCGCAGATTGAGGGAGTCTTTGAGATAAATCGCCGGCGATAAACAGGTTGCACAGCAGGGCCAATCGATTGACCCGCTAAAAGTTTAATTTAAATTTAAATTTATGCAAAAACTGTTCGACTTTCGTTTGCCAAAGCTAGCCAGACGACGACGACAACGCACTCCCATTAAATGGCCAGAGATTAGCGCAGAAATGTGATTAGGTTTAGCTTCCAGTGACCTCGACACCGTTGGAACGGTGATAAAGCGAAGTCTTCTAGATGCATGTGCGGGGAGCATCTCTGCTCAAGCCGTCAAAATTATCGGCATCAAGTCAATTTTAAGTCGACACATTTCGAGTGCACAGAAAGAAAAACCAAACTAAAAACACCAAATACTAATAGTAAAATTTTAACTTTCTGGAAGATTAAAGGGATGAAAGAGGGTTTAATTTAGAGCTCATTTGTAAGAGAAAAAAATTGCTGGTTGGAAAATGGATTAGAATATTTGGATGTATATTTTTTTTTGTATTTGAAAAACTAATTTTGGGGCAATAATTACTCTAGAAACAATTTTTTTGCTTGAATTTAATTAGATTTTATGTGTAAAGAAAAATCTATAAAATATTTTAACTATAATTAATTATCAATGTTTACATTTAATATTATAATTGATAAATAATAAATAATAGTAAAGTAGTAGTAGTGTGTCCTTTAAATAATATACCTTATATTATTTATAGTTGATTTATAATTATGATAGAAAAATATTTCCCATTTATTATCAGATTAATGAAGTCTGATAAAAATAAGTCAATAAATCTGTGAATAAGTAAGCCTAAAATGAATACCCAAACTCGCAAAGATGTTTACTTTTCAGGTGAGTTTAGCTATGAACTTATTATTAACCTGAACAAAAAAAAAAAAACCCCGCAAGCTTTCAGTGCATTGTGCCAATCGATGGATCGCACTTGCTGAGCTGCGAAATTCACAGTCGAAAATCGGGTCATCTCGAGATGCAAGGGGCCACTTGGCCAATCGGGTTACAGATGGCCACACAGGTTAATTAACGATTTGGACCAATTAAGTCGACGGAGGAACGGGGCCTGGCCTGCTCTTTGGTATCTACATATATCTCTCGGGGATTGTGACAGCGTTAGTTCGGGTGCAGTGCATGTGCAGGAGGAGATAGGCGAGTGTGGAGTGCAAGTATCTGGTGGATACGCTGTGTGCTGTATTATTGGATTTAGTGCTGGTGCTGGTGCTGGTACGGGTTAGTCGGTGGTAATTAGTGGCGAGTCTCTCTCCCTCTCTGGGGAGACTCCAACTCGATCGATCGCCGTGCAACTCACCCATGAATTATCGCGAAATTGTGACATATTTCGGCCAGCCGCAACGGGGCGGTTTTGGATTTTTTGTACGTTACACTAATGATGATTATTGATGCAGATCGTCTTATTTCAAATTTATTTATTTAGATCTATGTATTTCTATATATTTCTATATTTTTATATGTTTTTACATTGAAGATTTGTTGCCTTTTTCGGGGTTTAGAGATTTATCTATGGGTGATAAACAATTTTGTTATATTTTTCATGACTTTCAATTAGTTGTTTTCCCATGCAAAATTCATCTACTGATGAACAAACTTTTTTGATTTATATTAATTATTATTTTAGGTGAAAAAAAACATGACTTGGACGGACAATACAGTATTTTAAGTGTTTTTATTTGCATGCATTTACTTCTCTTAACTCGGCACTGTTTACTCTCTTTTTACTTTCAATTTCGGTTTCTGCGTTTTCTTCGTTTGTCCGTTTGCGTTTCGTATAATATTTATTTCGCGAATTTCACAGTTTTTGCTTAATTTATCTAACCAATTTGTTAGCTAAGCTGGACACACACTAGCAGACCCGCCAACACACACACGCGGCGATGCAGCTGAGCGTAACGCATGGAAATGAGTGCCGCAGATACTATTGTATCTTGTATCTGCTAGCTGTGTTTTCGACTGCTTTCTGAGGCGTAACTGCCAGCACGATTACGTGCGACAAGTGTAACACTGGCCAGCAAGGCGGCAGATGCCGATCCTAGAGCTACTTTCAGTTATTTAAGCCGCACAAAAGCAAAAAAAAATATTTAAAAAAAAACTAAAACAGAAAAAAAAGGTTTAAGTTGTCGGAAAATTGTGGTAAGATCGTACGAGTCGCGCGCGCTCTTCTCTTATTTGTTTTCTCTACCAATATTGTCAAGAGACGAACCGAACTCGACGAGTCTGCGCCGCTTACTGACTCGGGCTCTTGGCTTTTGTTTGATATCTCCAAGCTCCGCGCTCCACGCTCCCCAGTCAACGCTCTCCATGAAAACATCAGCTCTCCGCTCAACGCTCCGCAATCGCAATTACAATCGCCGGTCGCCGTCGCTTTCTAAACGCTCTCCGCTCAACGCTCTCTGTGACTCGCCGGGGCTTTCCTGGCCACAGTGGTAACAAATATGAATTTGTAGAGCGAAAATGTAATTTAAATACCGAAAACTGAGCTTAGAATTCAAAGATAATTATTTATAGGAATTTTATTCGGAGAATATGAATATTTTTTTGGTGAATTTAAAATAATAAAACAATTCTTTTTAAGTATTAAACAAATGCCTGCTTAAAACTTTTACTGAACATACAAATTTTCAAAGTTCAAGTTAAGCTAAAGTAAAATAAAGTTACAGCTTTTTGGTTTGACTTCAAATTCCAGGAAATATATAAATAAATTATGAACTTTTCCCTTTACCTGATGACTTACGGCTATTTTCGTTTGCTTTGTTTTTGTTGATAGCCAAAATCTAATAATTTTCCCTTACTGATTGATCTCAAGAGCTTATGATTCACTTCAGAGCTCTGCAGAGTCTTCAGCCCAAAAGTATGCGATTGCCAGCGAAATGGGTGCTTCTCTTAGCATATTTAGATGGATTTACATTGACCTACCCAGAGAAAACACAAGCTCTAGCGTTTCATTAGATTTAAGAACGTTTAAATTTTTATTAGGGCTTGTTGCCCTTGCCAATGATGAACAGGCTCGTCAAACGGGTGGCAAACTTATGGCCCTGCGAATCCTTTATGTGCACAATGTCGAAGGATCCGGGGAGACGCTGGCGGTTGATCTTACCAGAGGCAATGTCCACCTGCACGGTGTCATTGGCGTGGATCAGGGGATCCGAGTAGCTGGATGGTACGACCGTCGTGTGTAACCTTGGCGCCCAGCTGAGTCTTCTTGACCTGGCACAGCTTGTACTTGGCCTTCTCAGCGTGGGCAGTATGATCAGGTAGCTGGCTGCCGTGTCCAGCTGCTCCGACTGCAGGCACAGCTGGAAGAGCTCCTTGGGCTTGCCGGACATCGAGAAGAAGTACGGCCACAGAGCGATCTCAGTCTTGCAGGCGCACTGAAAAATGGTCTCCAGGTAGACGGGAAACTCGCGTATAAAGTCAAGGATGGTGGGCAGCTGGGCATCCGGAATTGGATGCTTGCTGTCCCTGCGGCTTCAGCTCGTTTTTGATGTTCGTGACTCACAATGAACGCGGGATGGATGCAGATGCTCTTCACATCCAGCTCGTAGGCGCACTCGATGTCCAGGGCGTGGGCCGATTTCTTGGACATATTAAACAGACTCAGGATCCCGTCCGCCGTGAGCACGATCAGCTGGTGTCGGGAGGAGTTGAGGCGCCCGCACCTGCAGCTTGTGGCCGAACTGGTTGTACAGCTCGTCCGTGCGGTCCAGCAGCGAGTAGCAGCCCATGACCAGGAAGCCCTGCCACCAGAGCAGGCCGCCAGATGCCACGAAATCCTTATCGTGCGACTCGTTGCCGAAGAGCCTCCAGCGTCGATTCACCAGACGAGGGGCGCGGGGCGAATACGCCTCCCAGCTTGTCCCACATCCATCCACATCTTCAGATGCTTCTTAGGGCCACGAGCCATGTTTGATTCTCTATATTCAACGGGCGATCACGTTCGTCTTGGGAAAACTTTAACATAAAGTGCAAACAAATAAATTTTGAAATTAAAGCCAGCAATAGAAAACGATGAATAATCGATAACTAATTGCGTTATTCGCGTGGCGGGTAGGACAACCCATGCTGAGTCGCATACAAAATATCATAAATCTTCTGACACGTTAACCCCTGAGGTTGCTGGCATAGCTTCTCGATTTGTAGACATTTACCACGGTAAAACTCATTTCGTAACTCCAATTCTTTGATTTTTCTTTCAGTCTCAACCAGGTCAAACTTGGTCTTAACAGGCCTGCCCGGGACTCGTTCTGTGCCAGTGGAATCTGGATTCTGAATGTTCTGGATGAGGTTGGCTTCGTAGAATTTGTGGAACCATTGCAAAAATTCCAAGCTATCCTGCATGCGACCCTTGACCAGCTGCTCTATGGGCACAATGCGCTCCACTGACACCTTCTGAAAGGCCGCCTGGAGGATCTTGAAGTTCTCAATGAATTCAAACTCCTGGTTCGTAGTGAATCTAACTTTTAGTAGATTGACGGTGTTGGGGAACAGCAAGTCCATGATCTGGCAGTACGCGGTCCCCGTGCACAGATCCTCGATCTTGAAGAACTTCGTGTGGAGCGTGTTATTGACCCAAGAGAGCAACGCGGCGCGCGAGAGATTCTTGGTCGCAGCATGAGTGTCGACAACGTTGATAGCCTTGGACATGTTGATGGTATTCTACGAGGTTTGACTATTTTTACTGATCTGAATAATGTTTTATATTTTTGATGTAGGGAAGTATTTTTGGTTCCGAGATCCGAACTGTACGAGAGACTGTTACTGATTGAATGCTTGTACGAGTGGGGACTGAATGCTGACACTAGACTCTGACACTAGACACCATGGTTACGAGATCTGGAAGGGAATCCATACTTATATTGCGCCTTCTTTGATGTATTTTCTAGGTAAATACTATATAGGCTAAATCTATCAATTTCTTCAGGCATCGCAACTCATTTATACTTGAGGTACGAGTGGCAAGAGCCGAGGGAGGATACTTACACCTCTTTGTAGACCATGTTGACTTTGTCCTTTTGGTGGTATTTATCCAGGAAAATGGCAATAGGTTTCATTACAAATGTATAAGGAATTACCGCCCAAGGAAAACACACGCAGAGTTGAGTTTGAAATACCAAAAAAAATTTATTCCTCATAAGTCAGAAAATGTATACATTTTAAGCAATTTTGCGGATGATGATCGGTTGTCAAATATTTGGGATTAGCTAGCGAATGATGTGTTCTTTTCATCTATATTTATTTATATATATTTTTTTTTTTTTGGTTTTTTACAATGTCTTGCGGGTTGCTGGGACAGAAAGAACTCAGATGAGCTGGAGGCATATTTTGCGCCTGTTCGAAAGTGTCAAATTTTGTGTTTCAGAGAAGAAAGAATAGTTGGCTTTCAACTTGTTTTTTTTTTTCTTTATTTTTTATGGATTTAGGAGGTGATGCGAGAATGGAGCTACTGACTAATGTATAAGTATACCGAGTTAATTAGTCGCGAGTGTGTGTCGGTGTGTGGGTGTGTGTGTATCTAAGTAGGTATATACGAATGCAGCATAGCCAATCCAGATACTCAACGTTCTCGACTTTCCCTCACAAGGTGCCGCAAGCGAATCCAGTTCGATTTTTGGGTTTCGAAAAGTTTTAATTTTAAGTTTCGTTAATTTCGTAATTTGTATCGTTTATCGATAGGTTGTCCGATTTCCGATTTCCGATCGGTTATCGGCTATCCTTTTTAGGGTTTTTTTTGCTAAATGCTATTTCAATTTCTCTTTTCGTTTATCTTAAGTAAAATTGAATCAAATTCCTCAGTGCTTGCAGTGCATATCGTACTTAGTAATTCATGTTGCTTCATTTAATCGCTAAGTCTAATGCTTAGTGACTAAACCAAGAAAAAAAATTAGGTATAATATTAACGAGTATATCCATAAACACATACATCTGTATATATGCGGTTAATACGTTAGGGGGATGGGGCTGTATCTTACAGTGCTCCTCAGGGGCTGCAGGATGTGGGATGTGGGATGTGGGATGTAGGACTTCGAAGCACGAAGCTATATAGCTCCATATATTATAGTATGTACACTTTACAGTTAAGCAGTTTAGAACTCTTCGATAGAAATACTTTCAGACTTGCGTAAGTTTACAATTAAATATAAATATGGTTTCAGTATAGGTGAATCCGTGTGTGGAGTATCTTGTCTTTCGCGTTTTCGATGTCTGTCCAAAGTTGCGGCTCAGGAGACCTTAGAAGAGTGTGTGTGTGTGTGTGGAAATAAAACCTCTGAGTTGGCGGAAAAAACTTGGTAAAGGTAAAGTCTCTTAGTATTTACAAGGTTTGTGGTTATTTGTATAAGAGGGATGTCCAATCTTGGCGCTCCGCCCTCCGCCCTTCGTGTTCTCTCTCACTCTCTTTCGCTCTCCTCGTTCTCTCGCTCTCTCTCTCGTTCGGCAAATCTTCGGCTCGCGATCGTGAGAAACCCGAAGGCAAAGGCGAGGACGGAGGCGCCTCGCTTGGGCAGACCTGTTTTTGTAAATAAATAATTAACATGTACATATATATCCTTTATTACGCTTTATCAATATATATATATGTATATATATATATTCAGTATATATAGTGTATAGTTACTCATACAGTTAGGCATTGTTATTAGGTATATCTGTTCGCGTCTGCTCCTCGTTCCGTTTTCTCTGTATCTCTGTATCTCTGTATCTAGACCTTTACAATTTTTTGTCGGTTTTCGGTTGTCTTACTTGCTAGAATTTTCATAAGACTTGCGTTTCATTTTCTCCATATTTTGTTCAAAAGTTGCACTTAAACGATTCGAAAAAAATATATGTATATATGTATATGTATTTGTATATGTATATCTATGTATGTATATATGTTTGAATACATATAGCTCCTCATCTAGTGTGTCTCTATATATACACATCATGCAGTAATTGCCTTCACTTTGTGTTCTCTGTGTACTTGTATCTGTGTGTCGTATCTGTGAGCAAGTGCCCTGCAGTTCCACATGCCATCAAAATGTCATTAAAATGTCATCAATGTGCCGACTTTGACCGAATATTCATCAATATTTCATCGAACTGTCACCAACTGATGAATCACTGATGACTGGCCCTGCAGGGTGTGTCCTCTGTGGGTTGCATGTGAGTGTGTGGGCTCCCAACTCCTCCTCAGCTCCTCAGCTCATCAGCTCCTCAACTCGTCAGCTCTCAACTACAAAATGCACGAAAATATATCCTTAGTTTGGCTTGGACCCGGTTGTTCTCCGAACAGCTGTGAAAGTGCCAACTCCAGGCACTCCGCTAGCCCTCTTTCCGCTCTCATCTCATCTCTATATTTAGCATTAGCATTTATCGTTTATCGTCTATCGTCTATCGCCTATCGTCTATCGTTCGCATTTAGCTCACATCTAGAATTAAAGTTAGCGCTCTCCTCTGTTAAAACTCCAACTAATTCGCCATTCCACATAAATCCTTCGACTACAATTTCATCTTTTGAGTATTTTTTTTTTTTTCGCTTAGTGTTAGAATGAAGCAATTGTCGAAATATTATCGAAATATCGGTTTGAATTGAATTTCTTATTGTTTACGGTGTGAATGGTCGCGTTGATATTGTATTTTGAATGGTTTAAAGGGGTTAGCAAACGTTCATCATCGGCCTTCTGCTCGGCTCATTTGCTAAATTCTCTAGATTGTCATTTGCTAAATATTTCCTTACTCATACTCTGCTCTACTGCATATGGATTTCCAGTTGCGGATCCTATTTATAGCAGTGCCATTTTTTAAATTACAGTAATTATAATAAAAACCCATAATAATAACTATTAAAGAAAGGGTTACTTAAAAAAGTTAACTTGTAAAATGAACAAACATTCAAATAAATTAGGGATTTTAGGGAAGTGTGAACCCAATTTAACTATTTATTACTTTATTTTATATTAAATTAGAATTAAAGTTTGCATAATATTACATTAATTGGATTTTCTTTGAGAATGTTAAATAAACAAATTAAAAAATATAATAAATACCTACGATATTGTAATGTTTAATTTCTGAATAAAATGAGAAGATAAAACATTAAGTATGCAAAAATATTTAATCACTTTTAACTGGTTATAAAGTCAACTAAATTAAATTAAACTCTTTGGTAAAATATTCTTTGATTGGTGATACAAAAATTTCACTTTATATTTCATCAAAATTATAAAGAAAATAAGAAAAATCTTCAATGAAAATGATACAATAATTACATTAAAAAGTACGTATAGCTTCTGTTTATTTTTTTAAAAGTTTATCTAATTTAATTTAAAGAAAAGATAAATCCCTTTGGCCCTGTATATATTCTCTTGTCCGCAGCTGTGTTATCCATTAGATGCCGCAGGCGGTGGGCTGTGCTGCGATTATGGATCCAGGTTCTCCAATTAAGGGACACGGCACGTCTGTTTGGGGCGTTTTGGCCGAGATCCCGCTAACCGGAACCCCAATCGCTGAGACTTGCACTTCGACACCACCTGCGGCAGCCTACGATGTGTGTGGGTGTGTGTGTACTATAAATTCATGTTTGTCTTTCTCTGTGTCTGTGTGTGTTTGTGTGAAATCCAAAACATAATTACCCGCACCGGAAGCGCACCGCCGGCCATCGCCGGAAGCGGCTCACCGTGCTGGATTGGCGGAATGCGGACGCTGCCCCCCAAAAAGGGGTGTCTCTCTCCAAGTGCTTCCCGGCAGACAGAGCCACGGCTAGCCGGGGTGAGGAGGCGGGGGACAGGGCTGTATTCGGCCCTCGTACCTCGTAAAAGCTATCGATACACTTATCGCTCTTATCGGTGCCATTTCAATCGATAGTGTGAGACTTATCGCTATCGCTATATCGCTATGCCTATCGCTATAATCGTAGGGGTTAGCTGAGCTAAAAACGGGTGACGGGTGTCGGGTGACGGGAATCGCGGTAAACGTAATTGACTCGACTAAACGACTATTTTACGCTGAATCTAAGCAAAAGTAGGAGTTGGCATACATTAATGATTAGACTATCGGTTATCGTAATAACATTTTTTGATTCGATAAAATATGCATGCACTTAATCTATATATATTTTAAGAGTGTTTCGTTTCGTTTCGTGTTCCTTGTTCTCAGTTTGTGTGTTGCGTGGGTTTTCCTTTTGTTCAGTTAAAGAATACGGAATACAGAGTCATAGAATTATAGATTAGAGAATAAAGAGTAGAGATAGTCTTTGTTGGTCCTTGCCTAGTGGGTTCTGCGGGCAAGTTACCTAGGGGGGGTAAGTCTTTCGGTTTGAAACGCTGAGGGTTCTTCGGGGCGAGATACCAGATATCGGAGATGTATCTTAAATACGAGTATATGCCGTGAGGTTAGGTATATCTATTTGTGGGGGGGTTGTGCATTCTAGTCTGTGTGCATCGGGACTGTGTCTGTGTGTGTGTGTGTGTTTGTCTGAGCGAGACAGCTATTGAGCACGGCTAATCTCTCTCTCTCTCTCTCTCTGCTGCTGCTTTTGCTGCTCTGTCTTATGCTTTTTCGATCAGAGAGTATTATTCAAGTAGTCGCTTAGCCTAGAATTCCAAAAGAAGTACATTTAGGATATATTTAAATATTACATATATATATCTAGACATATATGTAAATATATCTGAGTGTGGGTGTCTCTGTGTGTGTGTTTTATTTCGATTATTTAGTAATATCGCTTCGCTCTCGCTCCATAGTCCAATACATGTTAATTAATTAATTTAGATATCACAATATAATCATTAATCGGTAATCAATCGGTAAGTGAAACAAATAAATTTCGAATTTCGACTTGCTGACTTTTTAATAATTTTCCTCTCTTCGCTCTTCGCTCCTCGTTTTTTGTTCTCTCCGCTTTTAGATTAATTAAAAATTGAATTAAAAACCATTTCTCCGCCTTGCTAGCTTTGCTTTACAATAAATTACCTTCTCTTACTGGCTAAAATCTGTGTGTGTGTGTTGTATTTTCTTTGCTTAGTTTAAGATTAGATTTCTCATTCGTACTTGCTAACACAAACAAAAAAAAAAGAAAAAAAAAACATTTATCATTATTGTATTTATTATTATTATGTCGTAGGGTGAATGCCTCTCCTTCGTCGTCGTCCTCTGCCTGGACACCTGCTCCTCCTTCTCCGCTCCCGCTTAGATCCGGGTCTGCACCTCCAGATGCATGAAACGCTCTTGACCTAAGCGGATATCGATGCGCGTTTCGTGGAATGTTGGTTTTGTTATCGATTTTTATCGATGCGATTAGTTTTGATTTGTTTGGTTTTTGGTTAAGTTGTAGATTTAGTTTTTAGTTTTGTAGATCGCGTTATTTACAAGTGAGAGTTTCCATTACGTTTTGTTGGCATAAAAAGGAGAAATTTGCAACATTAAAATTACGCTCGTCTAAACTGATTTTCTGATTATCTGATTAACTGATATTTAGGTTTTGTCTTCTCAATTGTTCTGTCTCAAGTCCGGTGCTGTTTGTCTTGATCGTGATTGGGATCGTGAGCGGTCTCCATGGTCGGATGGCGGGGTAGGGATCTAGCGATCGCTCTACATGGAGGGGGCCGGCGGCGATGTGTTCGGGTCATTGAGGGCCCAGTAGCCGTCGATGGGCTGCGTGCCCTGCTTACTTTCCAAATACGTCGCTATCTCGTTGGCGTTCTTGTTGAAGGCCACCATCATGGCCGTGTTGCCGCCGGAGTCGCGGGCCTGCAGGTTGGCCCCGGCGGCCACCAGCATCACGCAGATATCGCGGCGATTCTGCTCGGCGGCGATGTGGAGGGCGGTCTGTCCCCTACAAAAGGAAAAGTAAAGGGATCTGTTATTAGGGGAAACTATTAAAATAAGTATTAAATTAGCTTAAAATATTGCACCTAAAGTCATCACTACCAACAATTATAGAGCCAAGTAAGGTTGTTATTAAAACTGTTTAACATTTCCTTATATTTTGAATTCTTTTTCGATTCAAATGCATTCAAAAGTCCAAGGAAAGGCCATCCAAGTTCAAAGAAACATTCAGAAACTGTTTACTTTTATTTTAGATTTTATGCCACATTTTATAGTTTTTTATTAGATTTTATGAAACTTTTTTTATACCCTTGCAGAGGGTATTATAATTTTGCCATTATATTTGCCACGCAGTGAAGGAGGCCCATAAATTATAAATAGTCTTGATCAGCATCACCAGCCGACTCGATCTAGCCATGTCCCTTTTGTCTGTCTGTCCGTCTGTCGGTTTCTAAGCGAACTAGTCTCTCAGTTTTTGAGCTATCGAGCTGAAATTTTTTAGCATAGTCTTATTTCTTTAGCACACAGTATATATGTCGGAACGACCGAAATCGGACTACTATGTCATATAGCTGCCATAGGAATTATGGCTAAATTAATTTAAAAATTAAATTTAACTTCTCTGTTTTTAAACGTATTTCTATAAATTTTGAGATATAGCAGTTTTTAATAGTTCTAGAATTACGGTTTTCATTTTTTTAAGATCGGACAACTATATCATATAGCTGCCATAGAAGCGATCGGTCGATTTATATGAAAATTTAAAATTCTACATGTAAAATGTACAAAATTCGATATTTTTTCAACATTACTAAAATGGTTCGATTTTCAATGATCCAATTGCAGACTGCAAGGGTATACCAACTTCGGTTTACCAAAGTTCGCTTTCTTTTTAGTTTTCTTTTAGATTTTATGCTACATTTTATAGTGTTTTAATCGATTTTTTTTTAATTTGTATTACTTTTTCTGAAACTTTTTAAAAAAAATTCTGGGGCTAACGGCACTTACAGCTCCTTGTCGGCCATGTTGATGACGCGTCGCGTGGCGCACGAGATGATGTATTTGACAATGTCCTTGTGGTTATATTTGCAGGCGAAGTGCAAGGCGGTCTGTCCGTTCTTGTTCACTGACTGCAGTGAGTATCCTTGTTCATGTAGTGCACGTAACTGCAAGAAATCGGGGGGACTTGGATTATTCGGGGTCTGACCAGGGCTCAACTAGGGCTACGACTAATCGTGGATATATTTTAGGGATATACATGTATTATCTGTGGTTAGGCAAATATATAAATCGTAATAGTTATGCTACCATATTGAGGTCGCCGCTCTGGGCTGCTAGTAGTACGGCATCGGAAGTTTGCTCCAGTATAGGGCTATTATTCAAGTGTATGTGTTTGAGTGTTGAAGAGAGAGGGAGAGCGTGTGTGTTTCGGGTGTTGGGTGTTGGGTTGTGTGTGCGTGAAATAGAGAAAATAAAAAGAGAAATTCAAGCATCAGTTCGGTTGGGTTTTCCATTCGGTCGATTCAAATGTCGATGATACGGGTTAAGATTAGAGTGTAAGTCAGACAAAAAGAATAGAGAAAGACAGACAGAGAGAGAGAAAGAGATAGCCACAACAGAGACAGTCGAGTAATAAAGAAAGAGACAGCTAGTTATACGGAATACCTGAATCCACAACCAAAAACATCTTCGTTGAAACTGAATAAACGATCTTTGTTGCTGCATGCAGGAGTTATTTATTTTATACAGAAAATAGGAAAAATAATTAAGTTAATCGAAAAAAATCGAAAGAAATCGATTAAAATCGAAAAGAAATCGAACCAAATGAAATGTAATCAAATCAAGACAGAGACGGATAGATGCTTGGTGAAAGAAATATAGCGACAGGCAGATTGTGTGTGAGAGCGATGAAGGCTATTCCGTGGACCATGACAAAAGCGTGTGAAAGAGAGAGACAGAGAGAGAGAGAGAGCGAGAGCGAACAAGCGAGATGAAGCAGGCCAAACGAGCAAGACAGCTGTCGCCAAACGGTTCCAAATACACGAGAGCAAAAGCGAGAGAGAGTTAGACAGTTACAGGGCAAGAGCGCGCGAGAAAGAGATAGAGAGAGAGACAGATAGAGAGTTAGAGGGCAAGAGCGCGGCCGAGAGAGAGAGAAAGATTGAGAGTTAGGGAGTGAGAGTGACAACGAATCGAAATTTTATTGCGACTGCCTACTAGTGCCGTCTCGCTCGGTTCAGCGCTGGTCGTCTCTTTCCTTCGAATGGATTTTGATACTGATACTGATACTGATTTTGATTTTGATTTTTGGAATGAAATGCTGAACGAATCGGGGGACGCTTTTTACCTCTTCCACTTCATCACTTTAATGGGCTTGGAGCCAATTTGCAAATCCTCATCTTTAGGTTTTGCAATCAATTTGTGTGTGTTTTCGAGTTTAATTATGTATCGTGTTTAGGTGTAAATTCGAAAAGAGAGTTACAAATTGTTAGTAAGCCATCGAAATCAAACGATTACAACTAAAGTTAACTAGAACTATGGTTAGGAAATTAAGTAACTAACTAAATACGCTAGCTACCAGAGCACAATTTGTTGCAAGGCATCAAACCTACCCGTTTCCGGGGTCATTTATCTGTGTGTGTTATCGGTTATCGGTTATCGATTTGATATTGGGATCGTTTATTGGATGGGATCGTAACGAATACGGTTTGGTCCTTGCTACGGTTAACTGTTGATGTAAGCCGGGATTATATACCAGATAGTGCTCGAGGTTAATCGTATTTAATGCTCTACTTACATGCGATCGTGGCAAGGACTAAGCTGTATTCGGCTCCTCACAATTAGGATATCGATTCTTATATAGCATATGCGTTAATGTGTGGGTGTGTGTATGTGTTTAATCAACTCAGTTGCGATCGAAAGGAAAATATATGTTAATTTAATTAATGTCTGAATTGTAATACTAAATATTTGATTTAAAATTACAAAAAAAGAAAAGATTTTTAAAGATAATTCCCTGATTTATAAAATGGTTTAAGATATAATTAAAGTCAAAGCCAGCTCTATATCCTTAATCCTTTTGTTAAAAAAAATAATATAAAATAAATTATTTGATTTAAAATTAAATAATAGATTAAAGAAACAATTATTGTGTTATGTATTTTAGTTTCAGAGATATTTTTATCCCTTTAAATTCTTTCCATCGCAACCCAGTTTTTCTCCGAGTGTATAGATGCCAGTGACTTGGTCATGCAATTAGTATCAACATTAAACATAGGTCAAATGCAACGAAACGTAGGGTGAATGGACAGGATGGACAGGACAGCCTCCACTTCGCTTTTCCCCCTGGGAGGTATCTTGGGAATTTTCAGGGATGGGAGGGATCCGGAGGAGGAGACTATATCTCGATGCGTCGCTTGCGGAAGTGGAGGTGCAGGAACATGCGCCTGTCCAAGTACGGCAGCTGCTCGGCCACGTGCTGCTGGTAGAGCTCGAGCCGCTCCTGCAGCGGCAGCTCGTGCATACCAGCCCCATTCCCATTCCCATTCCCGTTCCCGTTCCCAGTTAGCGCCAATGGTGGCCAGCAGCCAGCCAAGAGGCGGGAGGAGAGCCTACCCGTGCTGCCCGGGCCGCGGCCCTGGGCCTGGTCCAGCTGCCGTCGCTCGTTCTGCGCCTGCCGCTGCGAGAAGGCGGCAAAGGAGCGCTCCTGGTCCGGTGTCTGGGGCATGGTGGCCGCCTCATGGTCCAGGATGTACAGCTCATCGATGGCAATGTCGCAGATGTAGTGCAAGTGCTCCTGGGCACGATCGATGCGGAAATAGTGCTCCGCAGTGCAGGCTGTAAGCGGGGAAAAAATATATATTAAATATTAATATTTATAAATATAAAATAAGGAAAGAAAAGTAACAGGCCCATAAGATAAAAGATAAGCTGGTCACACTATTTGAGCAGTAGCTCCCTCTTAAGAGAGGGGAGCTTTCAAGAGAGCGCCAGAGTTGATCGATGGTTGAAAAAAACAATCGATACTGACGCGATACTATCGATAGTATCGTCGATAGTTTTACAGCTCTAATCGAATTATAAAGCAAAAACATCGTGTGTGAAATAGAGATGTCAAACAATCGGTATTGGCACCATCGATAGTTTCGAGTTTTTTTTTGCAAACTATCGATATTATCGCGATAGTACCGACCCATTTAATTTTGTAAAAAAAATGGGGTGTTCATTATATAAAATACTCAAAAAAGTTGAGGGTATCTCTTAGTAATTTGATAAAGATTTTTAGATTAAAAATTTAATATAGAATAATATAAAAATTAATGAAAATAGTCAGACAAATTTTTCACTTTTGGTATCTTGTGATTTATATTTACATTTTCTAATTAGAATTGGTTTGGTTTCAAATGGGGACGATACTATTGCAATATTTTTCAAACTATCGATGGTGCAAGCTATATACAAACCATCGATAAAATCGATAGTGACACCTCTAGTGTGAAAGAGGAAAACCAATAAAATACAGAAATATCCAGCACTTACAGTCGATGAAGCACCAGTCCTGCGAGACCTTCGGATACGTGATGGACTCCTCGAACTTGGCATTGAGCATGTTCCGCACATGCTCCAGATCGCACTGGGACTCGATGTCGATCTGGCCCAGCTTGTTGGCCAGCTTGCGGAGCATTTCCTTGTCATAGTGATACTGCTCGTACTGTATCATGGTCACACGCATGATGAGCAGCTGCATCTTCTCCAAGGGATTGACCCTGCAAGAGCAAATATTAAACAAAAATATTTAGGAAAGGGATAAAGGCTACTCACTGAACATCGCCGCGTCCATGCTTGCGCTTGGACAGCATCAGAGCCTTGTTGAGCAGCTCGATTTCGATGATCGAGGGCTTGACGCGACAGGCCTCGCCGTCCACCTGCATGGGAATGGTGCGCCTGGTGATGATCCGCGCCCGCCGGCACTGGCAGATGCAGGTGCCATGCATGCCCGCCTGCAGCATGGGCAGCTGGTAGGTGGTCAGACCCACCACCTCCATTAGTCCGTCATCAATGGTGGGCTTCACGGCGCCGAAGGAGTCGTTCCAGGGATGGGTGCCGCCGCCATAGCTGCAAGTAATGTTATTAATTTAATTATTTAGAATCAAAGAAAAACCTTCCTCACCTCGGAATGTTCAGGAAGAGCACCGCATGGCAGCCGGCGTCGCGCAGTTTGCCCGTGAAGTCCTGGCCATCGCACTCCAGCGTCACCCACTGGGACAGGTTGCGGTACTGGCGCAGGATCAGATCCTTGCCGCCCATCTGGCCGTAGTACATCTTGTTGCGGAGCCGCGAATTGAAGCGCTCCGGATGCGCCTCGCGTGCCTCGTGGAACTCCAGAGCGATGTGGGCATCCACGCCGAATGAGAAGTAATTGTTGATCACGTTCAGCGGCACATTCGGCTGGCTCCTGTCCACATGATCCTCGGTGACGTCGTCGTTGGGAGTCACCTTGACGCGCCAACGGTCCATGAGGACGCACTGCGACATGCCCACCTCGCGCAGTATCTTGCCCACCGGCTCGTCCGTGTAGCCCTGAAGTTGGAGTCGGAAGCGCTATGGTTAATATCGGGTAAAAATAAAAATAAATCTAAATAAATCTAAGAACTACTTAGGCTTTAAGATCACCCATATAAATCACCCATACGCCGTGTTGCCAGGCGGGTTATTTATTCCCAAAAAATATAACCTCGAAGGGATGTGCAATTATTAATTAACATATTATTTTGGCTTAGATTTTGATGGATTTTTTAAGGCATTAAGCTAGCACCTAAAATAATTGTATTTCCCTTTAAATCTGGCCCACATGTCGTATGAGTGATTTTTTCATTTTCCTTAAGACTTGAAACAGACTGAATAATATAATAATAATAATAATAATAATAATAATTAGTTAACTTATACCAATAATATGACAGCTTTAAATAAATAAATAAAAATAAATTAAAAATGAGCGTAATTCAGGCAAAAATCAATTACTTACCCCACCCCAGCCGAGAGAGCGAGCGAGATCATTGCCAGTGCCCAAGGGAAGGACACCGACGGCCGGTACCGGCTGCAAGGGTGGCTGGATCTGGTCCAGGACGGACAGGACCCAGCCGACAGTGCCGTCGCCGCCGCAGGCCAGCACCCGCAGGTTCGGAGCCTTGCGGAACATGTCCAGACTAAAATATAAATTTTACAAAATATTTACGTTTAAAATAAAAGTCAAATAAAGTTCCGACTGGTACTCACCCCATTTTGGGACCGCCTTGGGTGAGATCGAACACCTGGCGCGGATTGAGCAGATGCTGGAACTTGCCGAGTAGCTTGACGCCCTGATTGCCGCCGGATTTGGGATTAATAAACACAATGACCGGGATTACCTCCGGCGATGGAATTGGCTTGACAATGAACGCCCGCGGCTCCTTCTTCTCGTCCTTGGCCTTGTGCCGGCGCTGTGTCTGCTTCTTGCCCTTGTGTCCACCGCCACCGCCACCAGCGGCTCCCTGTCCGCCGCCGCCGCCGCCACCGGATCCACCTGCAGCTCCACCCGCTGATCCTGAGGCGGCATTGTTCTTGTTGCTCACACGAATCGAGGACTTGAAGTTGCCCTTGTTCGGCAGCTTCACAATCCACGAGGGCGGGACAATGATGGGGGCATAGTTGCCTGTGGAAATCAAATAAAATAAAATGATTTTACACAGGGAAAAAATGAAGAAAAATGTATTTGTGAAAGAGAAAATTATTTTGTATTTGTTTTCCTATTTTAGGTAATTTCTTTCCCTTTATTCTTTATTTGTTTTATTATTTTACAGAATTTGTTCTCTTTATTCTTTATTAGTTTTATTATTTTAGAGAATTTCTCTCGTTGCAACTATTTCCTTTCTATATTTTCCACCCAGTGTTTGGCCAACGCAATGTGTCCTTTCCGGAAAAGCTAATTGTGTGAGCGTGTGCGTGTGTCTGGGCATTGGGAAAGCGTAGTGGCAAGTGCTTAAGAATTGCCAGGCAACTCAAATTCAATTTGCCACCTTTAAAGGCAGCTTGGCTGGTGTGTGTGGGTAAGCGCAGGAAAAGCCCCGGAAAATAGGGGAAGGGGAGGCAGAGAGCTGCGGTGGCTGGGTGCCCCAGCATAACCGGCATACCAAAGAG
Organism: Drosophila asahinai; assembly: GCA_008042795.1. Taxonomy (NCBI): domain Eukaryota; kingdom Metazoa; phylum Arthropoda; class Insecta; order Diptera; family Drosophilidae; genus Drosophila; species Drosophila asahinai. Next base: position 215,942 of record VNJZ01012068.1, read on the forward strand.
CAATTATGAATGCCACAACTTGGCCAAAAGGGAGCTCAAAGGCGGACAAAGGATCCAAGTCGGTGGCTGAGTCGGGGAAGTGGAAGTTTAGGAGTCAGCCACATGGGCATCCCCTTTTCCCCCACACTCGTAATTCCATTTCGTGCTGTCTTGTCTTCATCTCCGGTCATGTCCGTGTCCCTTCCGCCGCCACCTCCTGGGGACAGCAGGATGCCAGCCAGCATGACAGCAGGAGTGTGCATAACGGCCTGCCTCCGGGAGAGTGTGTTAACAAGATGCTCATTGAGACACTTTATAAAAACGTGAACAGGAAGCGGTTAAGTCACCATCGTCATCGTCATGGGCATTGTTGCACCGTTGCCGTTGGCAATGGCAATGGGAATGCCTGCCAGTTAGCATTTGTTGCAATTATTTTAATTGAAAATAGTTTACGTTTACCCCCACAGATTGCGGAAGTCGAGACTGCACAGCTGAGTTCTTTCCCAGGAATTCATCACCGAGATGGACGTAAGCCCAAGCAGATGCTGCAAATCCCCCCTTCGGGCTTGTCCTTGGCATTGAGGTTTATGATGACTCTAGATGTCTGTCCTTCTGTCCCATTTCTCCCATTCCAGATGTCTTATTTTCTGTTTCTCCCATTCCTGATGTCTTATTCTTCATTTCCTGCGGTGCTAGTTTGCTTTATCCAAAAGCACTTCCACTTAATAGGAATTCCTTGGGATAAACTATGAGAGTTTCACTTGGGCTTGTGGTTGTCTCGTTTTATTTAAAAATCTCAATTTACTTTCTACATTTTTAATTATATTTTTCGATAGTTTAGGACGTATTTAATCACTCCGCAAAGCACCAGTCTTTTGTCTGGGATTTTTGAAGAGTTTTTAAGATAAGTTCGTTGGACTTTAAGCTGTTAGTTTGGAGTTTCTATATTTTTCAAAATGTTCATTATTTTCGGAGTAATTAAAATTTTATTTCAAATTTCCTGTCACTAATTCAATATGTTTTTCTGTATATTTAACTGTCTTTCATATTTTATTTAAATCTGCAAGTCTGCAATTTATATTGTTCCAAAGCCCAGCTAGTTAATATCTTAATATTAATTCAACAAATTCAAGCTAATAAATATTATCTAAAAAATGTATTTACACAAAAACAAAGGGAGGGACCAGGATGAGATGCGTGATTGTTCAGGCAAGAACTAATCCGGCAGAAGTAACTCTGCTACAGATCATCCAAAATACATAAACACACACAGGAATGCAAAATAAAAAATAATTCAAAACAATGTAGAACTATTTGATTTATATGAAATAATTTAAATACGTACGCCTTTGAAAAAAAAAATATTGTAAAAAAACCCTGCAGGCCCTCAAAACTATGCTACTATTTTTTTCCGCCACCAATACGAAAGGGTGCAGGACGAGACGAGCGAGTTCAAGAGGTTGAAATGGTTTCTCGGCGAGCTGCGAGCTCGTTTTTGGGCTCGGTTTTAATTCACAAATCTTAATTAAGTTTAGGGACCGCAATTTATTTGCATGCGCGTCACGTAATTAATCAAAGGACAGAGTCCTCCCCCCCGAAAAACGTAACGAGAACGCCGGATATGGCCAGAGAGCTGATAGATAGGACGTTAGGAGGACACTCACCCAGACGACACTCCTCGCCGATTTTGGCCTGGTTGAAGCAGGTCTCCTTGTTGTGGTAGATCTCGTGGCACCAGGCGCAGGACAAAGCAACAATCTCCTTCGAGCCGAAGAGCTTGCTCTGCACCGCCTGCTTTACGGGAGAGTGAAGGATCAGTAGACCATAAATAATTAGTACTGATCGAGTCTGGATTTTTATATTGCTTAATTCCTTAGGACATATGTACTTACACACTTTGCGAAATAATTATTTTATTAAAGAATTTGTTTTGTTTTGGTTCGATACAAAAAATTCAAACTTTTGTGTAGAAAATTTAAGTAAAAAAATTAAGTTGAAGTGTAAAGAGTTTATTTGATTATTTTAAGGGCTCTTTACGGTTCAGATGGGACTTGTTTTATTTTTAATCAAGCTTTAAAAAAAATAATTCCAATATAAAAAATATTATTAATATTTTGTCTTGAAAATGTAAATAAACATATTTAATTGAAGGGTATTTATTTCAGATAAAATTGAACAAAGCTTGAATATATATAGATATATTTTTAAATAAAAATAATTGGCAGCTATCATAAAACATAATAAAAACCAGAATAATTCCAGAATTATCAGTTAAAGCCATAGGCATGATTTCTCTTTGAATTGGACATTAAATTCTTTTTAAATTTATATGAAAACATTCTCGTTGCCATGTAAATTCCCACTGAACCGTTAAGGGAGCTCTTCAGTCACAAATGAAAAACTCATTGAATATAATATCCCTTTTATCAACGGAAATAACAACGGTGTGTGAGAGTACACAAAAAATCGAGGAAAAATCGAGGAAAAATCGAGGAAAAATACGATAAAAATTAATATGAAAAACCCAAACTCTGGTGAAGTGTGTTGTACTTGAAGTAACCCTACCTTTCCGCACTGCTTGCACTTGCCCTTCTCCAGCTTGCGATGCACCCAGTGGTGGTGCGTGGTGGTCTGCTCCCGGTACTGCCGGATGCCCACGTCCCGGTAGGTGGGCTTGCAGGCCAGCTGGCCCTTCTCGTTCACGATCGGAATGCAGTTCTGGTGCGCAATCAACTGGCAGGCGGAGCACTTCATCCGCTGACCGCTTTTCTGCAATTTCAAATGGGAATGCAAAGTTCAAGGAATGTAACTGTAGAGAAAATACGTATACTTGGACAAAAAAGTTAAACACATATCCATGACTTGAAACTATTACCTACTACCCATTAAATAAAAATAATATAAGCCCGTCGGATCAATATTGAAATTTCTATAATTAATATATGCATTTCCTGTTACTTTCAGTAACACTCTCACCCTTATTTTTCTCAGTAAAACCTAATTAGCAAATTCCAGGTCGTTGCAAAAACCGCAATCAAATGACGAAACTGCAATTGCCGTTTGCATTCCGCAAAACAAACTTTGAAATTAATTGTCAAAGCGTTGAGGTGGCTGCTGCGGCTGCCGACAGGTGAAAACGGATTGTCGTCGAGGAAAATTCCTCCTCACGCTCCTGAAATGTGTTTTTCTTGGAATGCCAAGGAAAAACCCACCTAGAGCGTTTATTGTGCTACTTGCCTTGCACTTTCGGAAACTGTTTTTGTGTAATTGTTTCGCAGGCAAAACTTTAACTATGTTGGGTTTATCTTTGCCACTGAGATAGCTACTTCCGAGGGGATTTAATTTAAGGCAAGTTGAGGTTAGTTTAGAGCTAGTTGTGGCTAAGTTTCTTTATTGCAAAAGGTGCAAGAACTATTTTATCTAATTTATTTACGCAAATGCAATTTATCTTCAAGTTAAAATGCATAAGAAAGTTCGCTGTGATGTTACAAATGGTTTCCTGCCATAAAAACCATTTTTACAATTTCTTCATAAATTTAATAAACAATAAAAGGTGTTTCCTGAACATATTCCGATTATTTTTACCTTCTCCCGCCACTATGGCCTTGGCCATAAGCCAGATAAAGATAAGTCAGGTTTTTTAATAAGAAAAAAAAAGCTGGTATCCATGCTTTCCCCCTGGCCAAGTTTCTCCGCCTGCAAGTTTCCCCCACTTCGGTTGACAATGAGACTGATAAAGTACTTTTTTTCTTACTCTTGGCTTCGGCTGCCCAAAACTGATGACACGCCCATCGTTCTTGGCTTTGCCCCCCCCCGCCTTCAAGGACAGCCCCAAACACACTCCGGACCCCCGCCACTGTTTATCCTGCGTTTATTGCGTGAATGTTGGACGAGCACGCAATAAATAAATAACGCTCACATGTAACCTGCCTTTCACTTCCCATTTCAGTTGTGTTAATTGAATTGCAGGAATGTCGGAGTGCGAGAGCGGCTAGTGGAGGATCGGACAGCCAGCAGAGGGGTCTTGGGGGTGTATATTTATTTATACATATATCGAGGAGGAAAATTCGATAAGGTCTATCGGAAAATAAAGCGTATTATCGAGGAAGGAAAATTTCTTATGGCATTTAAATGATTTCATTTTAAAATATATATATTTGGAAGCGTAATTTTTAAAAGTTCTACAAGATATTTATATTAATTATCGATACTGATATCAATAAACGATATACGATTTAAGACCTCTGTATCATCCCTGTTTAAATCATTTTATTATAAAAACCAAACAAAAATGAATTAATCGTTGTCACAAAACATTCCTAATGCATTTATCGGTATGCTTCGATATGTATATTGTTTGTTATGTTTTTAGATTCGATATTTATCGATAACTACTCACAATGCACTCCTCATTCATGCAGCAAAGATCTCCGGATGCGGAAGTTGGCTTCCAGTAGTGCTCGCCCTGCACCGCGTTCTCTGTCCAATCGGGCACGATCCGTATCGGTCTCCGGGAGTTGCTTGCCGAAGCGGTACGCCTGCTTAAAGGGGAGAGAGAAAGAGAGGGAGATACAAAGGGGAAAGAGAAAGAGAAAGGCAACGGTTAGTAAAGTGTCAAAAAAGGTTTAAATAAAGGTTAAGGGATGGGTATATTGCTCTCGATAAGCTCTGAAAATGTTTGATTTTGAAATATTTGTTCTCAGCTAAATTATTTATTAAAGAATTTACTAAGTTATTTAATTTTCTTTCAGAAAACTAAAGGATGTTTGTGCTGAGGGAATCTAGTTGTGAAGAATCTTTTAAAATTATTATATTTTAATTTTTTTAAGGCATTTTTGATGTCAATATATTATTTTATTTCCCTTTACTGTGACACTTTTATGTTACCCCTGCATTTCGATTCGATTATCGATTTAAATTATATATAAATTCGATGTATTCGCCGTTTGCTAGTTGAGGAACTCACCTCTTCCGGCGCCACGCCCCCAAAGAGTCGAGCTTCCGCTGCCGGAAGGCCGACTTCCGTTGCATTCCAATGGATGAGCGCCGGAAGCGTCGAACGCCCCCAGCTCCTGCTCCCATTCCCGCTCCCGGGCCACCTGCTACCCCCGTCTCCGACCAGGGGGTAATGGGTCCGGTAATGGGTGGCCCGGTAACCGATGAAAAACTATCGCCACGCTGCAGTCGACGTCGCGTTGCCACCGGCAGCAACTGCGACGCCGACTTATGGCTGCCATCGCTGCTGCTACTGCTGCTACTGCTGCTGCTGCTATTGCTGTTGCTGCTGTTGCTGCTGCTGCTGCTGTTGCTGCTGCTACTGCTGCTGCTGGAACTGCTACTGCTGCTTATGCTGCTCCTGTGCGGCGCCTGGCCCTCATCCTCGAACTCGTCCTCCGTTTGAAACTCCTCGCGGACGGCGTGCAGCAATCGCTCCATGCCAAATATCGCTGCCAACTTGTTGCTGCTGCCGCTGCCGCCGATGTTGCAGTTAACTTTGTTGCATAAATTGCAGGGGCAGTTGCCGCTATGGCTCTGAGTGTTGCTTAACTCAGTGTTATCGATGCTGCAGCTGCTGCTGCTGCTGCTGCTGCTGGAGGTGATATTGTTGCTAATGTTGCTGCCGCACGTACTACACTCGATGTTGCAGCTGATATTGTTGCAGTTTCTATTGCTTATAATGTGCTTACATTTGTTGCGGCAATTGCATTTATTCTTGTGGCATTTATGGCAAATATGGCTGCTGTCATTCAAGTTGCTATTGCTATTGCTGTTGGAGTTGCTGTCGTCACAGTCCAAATAAGATATGAACATGGTTTCTTCACATCCGTTCTGGCCCGAGTTTACTTTTATTCTCTTTTCCACCTCTTACATCTCACTTCACTTCATTACACATTCCCTTTGCTGGGGATTTTTTCGGAATATTTTCGTATTCAGAGCTCTGGCCGTGTAGATCCCCCGACGGAAGCCGATTTCGGGTCTGATTCCGCTTGTGGCTCCGATACTGATTCTGATTCCGGATCGCGTTCGCTTACTGTCTCTGCTGCTGTCCGTTCTCGTGTCTGCGGCTGTCATTATGGCGCAAAAAAGATTTGCACGGAGATTTCTGTTTTGGTTTTGCTTTTGGCTTGTTCTTTTTTTTTTGCACACGATTTTTACACACCTCGCGAAGGGGGTATTATCGAATTGGCATTCATCTAAATGGGTTAAATAATAATTTAAAATAGATTTACATTTTTCTGAGAGTTCGTTGGCCTTTACTTCTGGTTTTATGGATCTTAGACTCATTAAAATTGTTAAGTATAATTTGTATTGCATGTTTTAACCCTAATTCAGTATATATTAAATCCAGAGAAAGTTCTGTGGCATCCCTGCTAAGAAGGACGGCCTCGACCAGCCTCTGTCGGCACACGGTATGCTAACAAATTTTATATTTTAGGAAAATCTTGCCTTTTTTGGCATTAAATACCTAACTTTTATTCCTAGGCATTTGTTGTTTAATAGAAACAAAAAGTTTATTCTTCAAAAAACATTTAATTCACTCTCTAACCTCAATATTTTAAAACTAATTTTACTAGAAATATCTACTACATTTATTCTGTAAAATTGAATGTAAGCCTCTAAGACTTTAGCAAAAAAAAATATATATTAAAAAAAATACACACAAAAACAATGTGTAGCGGTGAAAGTAGAATTATTTTCTTACTTTCAGTTTTTAATAGTTCTAAAAATCTATTACCCTTAACCAAAGCATTTTAATATCTAAAAAAATATATTGTTTCTCCCAAAACAGAGTGTAGGGTATACAAAATTCTTTAAAAACTCCCCGAGCTATATAGAACTTTGACCGGACATTATTCGGATATCTCGCTCCATCGCCCATGCCCGGCCCAGCCCAGCCTTGGTGTGAGTGCCATGCGTGTGAGCTTAATACATTTGTATACATTTTGTTTATATGCATTGTAATTAAATTCTTATCAGATGGAAATACATACAGAGAAAGCAAAAAATGTGACTCGTTTTTTCTCTGGTTTCTGGTTTCTGGTTTTTATTTTTTATTTTCTCCTTCCCTGGGCGACGTGCCCTAATGTCGGCAAGGAGCGGGCGCCAGAGGAGCCTTTTATTGGCCTGGCAAATTGCAGGTTTGCTTTTTGAAACGGATTGCAGATTTTCCATGTCAATTGTCAACGTTTACGGCGAGTTTTCCCGCCGCCTTTCTCTCATTCAGCTGAGTATCCTTTTCGCGTGTTGCCTCTCCTTTTTCCCCCTTTTTTTTTAGCGACTTTGAGCGCGTTTTGTGCGCTGTTTTTGACGCGCTGCTTAACTTTTTTTTTGCATCCACGCTTGATTTACCGCTAAATGTAGCGTGTCAGTGCGTGTGCATGGGTGTGGGTGTGTGTTTGACGTGACCTCACACTGACGCACACACACCCACACATGCACTTGGATTTTTTCGGGGAGTTTTCATGTGAATTTATGATAAAAAAATCTCTAAACGAGGATGGTCTACTTTTGAAGCTTATTTTTATAGATCTAAAAAATGATTGAATATATATAGATACAATATATTCATGATATAATATTCATAGCCTTAAAAATGTAATTTTTAATAGTTAATAGATATAATATTCATAGCCTTAAAAATGTAATTTTTAATAGTTAAAAATTAAGGCTAAGTAAGGGAGGATTCCACAAATCCCCCTAATTTCGACACTTCGCAAGTTATTTAACGCCTGCAATTATGTGAGGAATGCAAAAGGATTGTGAAAGCTAAGTAATCGCTGTCCAAGTATCCTTGGAAAGAAGGAAGAAGGCTAGGAAGGATGGCTGTGGGCCATGCTTGCTCAAAGTTGCAAAATTGAATTGCAAATCAATTTGCCGACTGTGCAGTCTTAATACGTCACAACGGAGACGCTTTTCCCTTCGGAAAAGCGACTTGAAATGGAAATGAAAATAAATGTTGAGATGGCTTTGTGCTAATAGTTCATCAAATAACTTGGCAAAAGCATTGGAAATTCGATTTACATTTTGCTAAAGGTTAAGACAATTGAAGGGAGTCCCAAGCACTTCATATAAATTGGGAAATTAAAGAAATGCAAAAAAAAAGAATACCTAGTCTTTTGGAAACTACTTTTACCCTTTTTACTTCTTAAACATAGTGATGATTTTTCCTATTAATTGGTAAACATTTGTATTTAATTGCTGTTGAAAAGTAAAAAGTTTGTAGTGGTTTATTTAAAAACCAAGGGAAAAAGAGTTATTTATACTCATTTACTCTTTGAAACTTGTCCTGGTTGGCAATTAGATTTTCAAAGCTCTTAATTTCAAAAGTAAACTCATGAGAATATCGAAAAATTTAACTAGAATTTATTATTAATTATTTTCTTATATGTTATATCAGTTAAAAATATATTAGAACTCGATTCTCACAATAAACACAGACCTAAGTCTCAAGGAAGGTGGCACCTATCAACTTTTTTAGTCAACAATAAATTTAGTTTTCAAAAGAATATTAATATTAATCAAAGAATCGAAAATTAATTTCCTAAAATGTGCATGTAATTTCCTTTTATATTTTATATGTATCTACTTATAAATGAAGCATTAAATAAATTCCCAAACATTGGATAAACAATTTATTTTATTATATTGTTTATTAACATAAATAGCCCATAACCCGCTGAATAGAAATATAGAAAAAAAAAAGAAGCAATCATCCCTAATTAGAATCGTTTGATACCAAATATGAATGACCACAGAAAATAGCAGAAAACAAGAAACCAAAATCAAATAAAAGCAAGCGGAGCAAGACGTAGCAAAACTTGAAACGCAATTTCAATTCAAATGTGATTAATTTTGATGTCGACTGCCTTTGAAGAGGTCTGGACGACGGCGACGAGGAAGGTGAACAGGCGATGGGAAATCGGGAAGAAAATTGGTGAAAAGACAAGGAATACAGAGGGAAAACAAGGAAAAGCGAGAAAAAGCAAGGGAATGTTCGGCTAATGAAAGGCAAACTGTCGTCAATGGCTTGGACTTGGAAGTGGAAGTGGAAGTGGAAAAAGGTGGCAATGGGATTGAGATTCGGGTGGTGACACAGAGTCAGCTCTCGCCCATTGACAAAATCAATAAGAGCCTGGAAATAATTTGGCTCTGACAAATAATAAATACAGAAATAAATAAATAAGCATCGTTAAAAAAAAAATCTCATAAAAAAGAGAGACACTTTAACCCTTCGTCGCCGGGTATCCTTTCCAGTCTGACCAACTTTTCTGAGCCATTAATAACCGCCCACAACTATGCGCTTTAAATAGATCCCCCGCTAAGAGGTGTGTGTGTGTGTATACAGAGATATATACATCATCCATTCATTTGCACATTTAAGCCAATGAGAAATCCATTTGAGCTGGCCGAAATGAAAAATTATCTGCACGTCCTGGCCATCATTTGCCTCCGCGCTTCGACTCGAAGTCGGAGTGCCCGTCCTCCTGTGCTGGTGCTTGTGATTGCGATTAATGCCCGGACATTCGAATTGAAAACGTGGCAACAACTTTCGAGCATCGGCCACCCCCCGAAAAATACTGAGAAATGCCGAGACTCTGCAAGTGGCAGTGGCAACTTGAGCCGAGCTGCACAGCTATCAAGCTCGAGAAAAGGATTTTAAGCTAATGAATATTAACAATAGCCAAAGGCAAACGACAGCCGACGAGCTGCACGTGGAGAAAATCGCTCAGAGGGAAAACTAACTAATAAATAAATATGTTTAATAGTTATTGAAAATATTTAGTAACTGAACAAATGTGAAACAAGGTCCAGGCAATACAAATAATATTTTAAATAATTATTAGAATTGATAAATATCCGAAACTTTCTTTTCAAGTGTGTGCTGGAGAGGTAGTTGCATCCTGAAAATGCTCAAGGATTGCCAGAGACCGGGACTAAACGAGCCAGGGCTGCAAATGAAATTAATATTCTTAATTGGCATTAAGCGTTTGGCCTTCCCAGGAGGTGGTTTTCGGTGGGCTGAAGGCAGGATAACGAGGACGAAAAACAATCTCAATGAAAAGAGCAACAAGAACGCAGGAAATCTGCATGGCAACCGGCGAAAATCCTTGGGAGTAAACTTTTCAGACAGAGACCCGAGATCCTGATCCCGATGTCTCAATTTTTCGCTGGCCTTCGGGGTCTGTGTCAAAAAGTTTTCGCAACAAATTAAATCAACTTAAAGGGGCAGCCCAAAGGAATGTTTGAATATGAGAAGTAACATTTTAAAATATTTTAAAATTGAACTAACAATAAGCTGCAGGCAGAAGCTCCTCTATCTGGGCAATCTTTGCTTATCTCGAGAAAAACAAGCTGCCTTGCCACCTCATCGGCTGTGGCTGCGTGAATAATTGGAGACAAACAAGAGATTTAATTTTCGGTCAGGGAGTGCCTTGAACCCCCTCTTATCTGGCCTCTATCTGGGCTAGGCAAGCTTCCGTTTCGTAATAGCCACCTAAACCTGGTAGCTAACTGCCTCTAATCTGTGGCACAATCTCGAATTATCTGGGGCTAACATACTAAAATTTATGAATGAACTTAGGTAGGCAGCGGCTGCGGGTAAATAAATAAACAAAGGCCCAAGGGAGCCTGCTACCCTGTAGCAGCTTTCGGTTTTAATTGAAATACTTTGTTTGCCAGTCACCCAAGAAGACGACATCATTGTTGCTCTTATTGCTCATATTTTCTTGTATTTTCTTTCCGCTAAAAATACTCAAGTTAATTATGAGAGCAGGCAAAGCGGCGCCGAGCGGCCAAGTCAAACATTTGCAAATCTAAAACATGTGTGTGACTTGATATTTATTTTTAAAAACAGCAATTATATATCTATTCCAAGTATCTATTATATATATGCAGAGACAGAGAGGGGTGAGCTCGGGCTACCCTTTTTTGATTAAAGTGTAAATTTATGCAGGCACTAATTGCGCCTGGAAATTATTAGTTTGCCATAAAATATATATCGCAAATCGCTTCAATGCGAATGCATATTTGGCATGCCTTTATATATTATTAATATCTTTTATTTAATATTATTTTTGCCGCCGGCGGCTCACGTGGCGTATGCGCAATTTCGTGGGCGTGGCCGCTCTCCTTGATTTGTGTCTTGTGATGTTTTTGGCTGGGCGCAGCTGGCAAAACAAGACGAATCAAAAACAAAAAACCAAAGAAAAGTAGGAGGAAAAACCGAGCAGAGAGCAGAGAGGGAAAAGCAACAAATCGACAATAAATCAAATCAAATAAACGAAATGCGACGTACTTTGCCGCCGTCTCTTTCGCCGATCGCACGCGCTGTCTCTTTCTATAGTTTTTGCCATAGTTTTGTCATAGTTTTTTCTTTTTTTTTCTATTTTTTTTCCTGATAAATGAGTGCGAAATTCTTTAAATGTCACGGCTGGCAGTTGGCCTTTGGGTTCAGATGCCGCGAATATAGTAAGTATATATATAAGCATTCTACTCTAGTAAAAGTGGACGCCAGCCAACAGATGACTGAGGAATAGGGCCACGAGAGATATAGGTGATGGTAGAACAATTACCATATCTTTTGGCAGCCAATGTGCACTTTTCGCTTAGAAAATATTGCAATGCTGCATATTATTTTGGCAACACTTGGGCTCGGCGAATATTCTGGGTTCGAGGCATATATCTGGAGAAATGTGATCGGAGAGGTGTGAGTGTTGTGAAAGCGGCAAAAGTTGGCGAATAGTGTGTGTGTATTTATTTAATATATTTATTTACGTTTCTGGGATTAGGCCATTTTTATAGGGGGAATTAAAACGAGTATTTATTTTGGGTTTTAAGAAATATATATAAAATATATAGACTAGCCTTTCCTTTTGAGATATCTGTTAAAATTTTAAGAGAACAAATGTCTGTGCTATTAAGTTCTCATTTGCAAAAATACTCAACTATACTGAATATCAAGTTAATAGTGTGTGTCTACTTATTTAATATATTTATTTAAGTTTTTAGGATAAGGATTGCCTAATCCCTAATTCCTAAATATTGATTTTTTGGGGGAATTAATACAAGTATTTATTTTGGGTTTTTAGAAAAAGGAAAATAGAAAATGTGTATTCATTTGTGAGTTTAAATTTTAAGAGAACGAAAGTCTATGCTATTAAGTCTTCATTTTAAAAGATATTGAACTACACTGAATATCAGGTTAAGATAATGACTCTGGAACCCAAATTTCTCAGGGAATAAAATAATAATAAAATAAATTCATCTAAAAATTCCCCAAATATTTTCAATATTAAACAAAAACTTAAACTGAGTAGTCGCTGGCTGTTGTTTTTTTTTTACAAACTAACTAAATTCAATGTGTTTTTGCTTGAACAAACGCTGGTGCCGCATCGAGTGAGGTTTGTGAATTATGCGGCGTAGCAGCAGAAAGGTGGCCCACTGGGCTGTGGAGGATGTGACCAGCTGGGCCACCCGGACCGATCAGTTCTCCAAGACCCTGCTCGACTGCCTGCGCCTGGAGGCCATCGATGGCGAGGTCCTGCTCGCGCTCACCGAGAACGATGTCCAGGACATGCGCCACCGCCTGGGCTACAATCTGACCTTTGGCGAGCTCAAGAAGTTCTGGCTGGCGGTGCTGCGGCTCCAGGTGATGGTGAACAGCGGCTCGGAGGAGCCACCGCCGCCATCTGTCACATCTATGAGCTCCTGCTCCTGCACCTGTTCCCGGCCCGAGTACTTCAAGACCGCCATGAGCCTGGCCTACTCGCTGGTGGTCACGTGGATAACGTCGTTCGTCATGGTGATCGTCCACGAGCGGGTGCCGGACATGCAGCGCTATCCGCCGCTGCCGGACATCTTCCTGGACAACGTGCCGCACATCCCGTGGGCGTTCCACGTGTGCGAGCTCACCGGCTCGCTGCTCTTCACCATGTGGCTCGTCGTCCTGATCTTCCACAAGCACCGCCTGGTGCTCCTGCGACGCTTCGCCGCTTTGGCGGGCACGGTCTTCCTGCTGCGCTGCGTCACCACGCTGATCACCTCGCTGAGTGTGCCGGGCACGCATCTGGAGTGCAGCCAGAAGGACTTTGCCATCGATGACCCCAACGTGGACATGGTGGGGGCCCTGGTCATCCGGCTGACGCGGGCCTACACCATCTGGCGGGGCCTGGGGCTGTCCATCCAGGGGGTGACGACCTGCGGCGACTACATGTTCAGCGGGCACACGGTGGCCCTCACCCTGCTCAACTTCTTCATCACGGAGTACACGCCGCGCAGCCTGTACTTCCTGCACACGCTCACCTGGCTGCTCAACATGTTCGGCATCTTCCTCATCCTGGCCGCCCACGAGCACTACTCCATCGACGTGTTCGTGGCCTTCTACATCACCTCGCGGCTGTTCCTCTACTACCACACCCTGGCCAACAACCGGGCCCTGTGGCAGGGCGAGTCCAGGCGGATATACGCCTGGTTCCCCATGTTCAGCTACCTGGAGAGCAGCGGCGGCGGCGGCGTCGGTGGGACGGTGCCCAATGACTTTGACACGCCCGGAGCCCTCTACGATGGCATCGCCGATCGGATCTGCAGGGCCAAGGATCGCGTGGTCATGACCCTCACTAAGTTTCCCCTACTCCCAGCCTGCTTTCTTCCCTGTTACAGCACGTCCTCTTGACTTTAACCCTGCTATTCCTGCTATCTTGTATTTATTTTTATTGATTTATAGTTCCTGGGGAAGGCATTAGCTGAAATAATCGATCTGGGGAGATCTCTGTTCGAAGAATAAATCTGAATTAATTATTTAAGGCTGTACACCATGGTTTGCCTATTTAAATTGTATTAAAGTTAATGAGAAATATCTGAATTTGTATTGATTTATAGTTTCTGAAGAACTAAGAAATAACTGTATTAAAGTTAATGAGAAATATGTGCATTTTAATTGATTTATAGTTCCTGGGGAAGGGATTTACTAAAAGAATCGATCTGGGGAGAGCTCTGTTCGAAGAATAAATCTGAATTAATAATTTAAGGCTGTACACCATGGTTTGCCTATTGAAATTGTATAAAGTTAATGAGAAATATGTGAATTTCAATTGATTTATAGTTCCTGGGGAAGGCATTAGCTGAAATAATCGATCTGGGGAGATCTCTGTTCGAAGAATAAATCTGAATTAATTATTAAAGGCTGTACACCTTGGTTTGCCCATTTAAATTGTATTAAAGTTAATGAGAAATATGTGAATTTCAATTGATTTATAGTTCCTGGGGAAGGCATTAGCTGAAATAATCGATCTGGGGAGATCTCTGTTCGAAGAATAAATCTGAATTAATTATTTAAGGCTGTACACCTTGGTTTGCCTATTTAAATTGTATTAAAGTTAATGAGAGATATCTGAATTTGTATTGATTTATAGTTTCTGAAGAACTAAGAAATAACTGTATTAAAGTTAATGAGAAATATCTGAATTTAAATTGATTTAAAGTTCCTGAGGAAGGGATTAACTGAACGAATCGATTTGGGGAAAGTTTTGTTCGATAAATAAATCTCAATTAATTATTTAAGGCTGTACATCTTGGGTTAATTACTTAATAATACTAAGAATATGACTGAGTATCTTGTAACACTTATTTATAGTTCCCGAGGAAGGGATTAACTGAAAAAATCGATCAGGGGAGAGCTCTGTTCGAAGAATAAATCTCAATTAATTATTGCTTACTTAAATTGTATTAAATTTAATGAGAAATTTCTGAAATACTAAAAATCCGACTGAGTATCTTGTAATTCTTAATAATTTTTGATTGGACCAAAGTCCAAAAGCCATTTTTTTGAAGGCTTGCCAAGCGAACTCTCAGAGATCCAAATGCCGCGCACTATATATCCCATATTTTCCACATTTATCGTCGCCGTCTCGCGGCATATATCGCCCGGGTTATATATCGGAAATTAACAGCACTCTGTTAACATCGCCCAAACATTGAACTTTGGCGTTGACCCCCGGGCGGTGCTTCCTGCGCTTTCATTCATTTTTCGGTTTCAAGTTCATTGATTAAATTAATTGGAATTTTACACACTTGCCCCCCGGACGCGGCGGGCTCAATTAAAACACACTGGCATTCTCGTTATGGCGGCGTGTGTATTTTTGGCATTTTTCGATTTATTTTCGGGTTTGTCCGTTATTTTTGTCAGTTATTTTTAGGCTTAATTGACCCAACGCCGTGCCGCTGCGGCTTTTGTTTTGATTTTAGCTGATTTCCCTTTTCACTGGCTTTTCCTGTGAATATTTTCATACTTTGTTGTTTTTCGGTTTTACACTCTTTTAATTTGAGACACGCGCGTAATTATAACGAATTAATATTTTCTTTCGGGCTAGATTTTTCCGTTTTTTGTTGTTGTTTCTTTTTTTTTCGGTTCTTTTGCTGGCGGCAGCATCCGACCGCACAAGGCAACTGAGCGGCGGCCCGCCGAGCGAGCTGAAAGTCAACAAGAGCGGCGGCGGCGGCGGCGGCGGCGGCGGCGGCGGCGGCGGTGGCGGCGGCGGTGGCGGCAGCACCAGCAAAAGCAGCAACAAAAGCATCAAAGAGCAACAACAAAAGCAAGACAGCAGCACGACCGACACTTTGTCACCTCGAAATGCTGGCTGCCTTTTCGCTTTTGCGCTCATCGCGGCTGCGTGGTGAGTTTTTCTCCTCAGCGATCTGCGATCAGAGATGCGCAGGCAGCAGGAAAACAAGCCAGATAAAAGGTGCCTGAAAAGGGCTGAATTAGGGATTTTTGTTTCCATTTTAGGAATATGCAATAAGTACTTTATTTCATTTTCAGTTCAGTAAACTAATTAGTTAGCTTAATTAGCCACTACAAATTAGCAACTTAATATTGCATGCTGTTTAAGTTGAAAAGGGGAACTTATCAAGTTTCTAGAACTATTTTATCATTTTATATCCCACTTCCTTATAAAGGTCTGTAATAGAGCAATTATATTTATTCTGGTAAAGGAAAATAATCAATTATACCCTATTTAGACTGCCGCTTAAAGTCATAGTCACGAAAAGTTGACTCTGTTGACTCTGTTGAGACTCCGAATCCGCTTAAGCGAACAGCTGTTGACTCTCAAAAGTAAACAAACCTAGTGTGAAGAGGAAGACAATTAGTAAAAGGCACCTTCTTATTGATGAAAATCTCAAAGGCGCCAAACGAAAATTACCTAAATATTGGACAACATACTACATGTACAAAAAATATACTATGTTAAATAAATGTCAAATGTCAACTCGCTGTTGCGGCTCTTTCCTGTCTCTTTCTAAATAACAGTAAGCATCTTGAATCTGTTATATTTACTAATTTATGTTTAGAATGCAAAAAACCATTTTTAGTTGATAATTCGGAGGAATCTATAAAAAATAAGAGTCTTTGAAAGATTAAAAGACAAATAGCTAGAAAATTATCGATTTAACTGTGGAATTGATGATAGAAAATATCGGGAATAACGTATTTGCGATAAGTCTATATTCTTTTTGATATATCGGACCAATAAGACAAAAATAAATGTAAACAAGATTTTTACGAAAATGTAAAAGCATTATTGGGAAGATTTGGCAATATTTAAACGTTAAATGTGACATTTGTCGATATTTCAAACTTAAGATTATTTATCGATATTTTGTTCGATATATTAATAGAACAATATTTATGTACATTTTTTGTCTTTAAATTGTAGTTTCCCTATGTTTTTGCCCAGCACTGAGAGTAGTCTTTCTCTCTTTTTTAGATTTTTTTTCTAGCGGCTGCTGATTTCCATACGAATTTCCATTTGCTGGGCAACGGTGACATTTTCTAGCTCTATGCTCTGCTCTCCTCTGCTCAGCTCCGGTCTCCTCTGATGCTCCGCTCCGCTCCCACCAGGGGGCTGGGGCTGCTGCTGACGTTGCCGCTGACGTCGCCGAGTTGCGGTCGCGCTGCTTTGTCTCCCGCTTTGATTGTTCAGTTTCGCTTGGCATATTTTCGCTTTGTGCCTTTCAATTTGCATTACAATTTCGCCTCCATATGCCCATGCCCCAACCTGCCCCATGCACACACCTCCGCCCACCCCCTCGTTGACGTAAGTAGTTGTGGCGGAGAAAAAAAACAAACAGAGAGAATACGAAACGAATGTTTCATAAAACTTAATTGCGGCTGAGTTCCCAAAGTGGACTGGAAGATTGTGAATGTTGTATATGTTGCCTGTTGCCTGTTGCCTGTTGATGTTGCATGCCGCATGCCGCGTGCGTCAGCAAAATGCGGAACTGCAATGCATTTATCCATAATTTATCTTCACTTTTCTGGGCTCAGCATTTTATGGTATTATTCTAGAAAATTGCTCTTCTTGTTAGGAAAACAAGGAAACTCCAGAGAGAAGTCTTCCTAGTTATTTGAATTAGGTTTTTGACTGCAGAAGTGCTTTATATTTATAGTTTTATGATAATTAGTTGGCAGAAATATTTCATTTTTATTGGGATTAATTATAAAACCTAAAGAAAATCTACTTTCTTGAATTATTTTTGTATAAAATATATTATAAACTCAAGAAAAGTAAGGAAAATATATTTAAAGCTAAAAGGGAATTTAATTTAATTTAATTTTATAGCTCAGAAAAATATTCATGTTTCATTATATGTTTAATAGGCAAATCCTCATTAATTTAATTTTCAAATATAAACTCAAGAAAAGTAAGGAAAATATATTCAAAAGTGGAAGGGAATTTAATTTAATTTCATTTTATAGTTCAAAAAAATATTCAAGAGAAAATACCTGAAGGAATATTATATTTAACCCGTTAATTATATTTTTAATAGGCAAATCCTCATTAATTCAATTTTAAAATCGATTTCTGGCACCCCCACATTGCTAAAAATCGGGGAATTCCCGCCGTGCCAGAAAACAGTTAGCTCAATCAGAGAATAGGGCAAATTTGGAATACAATCGCGTATTCCCCGAGCGCGTTGTATGCTAATTTCATGTATGGAAAAGTTGGGGAAACCCCGCACTCAAGGGCCCACAAGGATCTGTGTGTGTGCATTGTAGTGCCCCTCGGGGGAGTATTTTCATAAAATTATTTGCCCCATTGTCGTAAAAGTTAAGTTAACTTTTTGTTTCTTCTTGTTCGATGGCTGCCTTCGTGTTATTGTTGTCGGCACTGTTGTTGTTGTTCCTCCTTTTGTTGTTGTTATTTTGGGCGTGAAAGGGGGCGTGGGGGTTGGAGGGAAAGCGGCGGATGTCTGAGGACCCAAAAGTCGCATGAATGAACCGCACACGCCTCGGGGACAGACAGAGAGAAACCAAGCCAAGACGCATGGATGGATGGGCTGAAGGCACTGAGAGAAATTTCCTTAAGGTAGGGGTAGATTTAAAAGATATTTACTCAAAGAAGAAAGGGTTTAGTTTACAGTTTGAAGTGGAATTATTTAATTATTATTATTTTACTATCAAAATATTTTCTTAGTTACCTAATTTCAAAAAAACTCTTTAAAAATATTTTATATATTTCTCAGCTCTAATTATTTTTCCCAGTGCACTCAATGAATGAAAGCCAAAGCTGGAGATGCCGAGATTGGAGTATAGACCGCATCCGAGAGCCAGAATGAATGACTGCAGTGTCCGGCATGCGTCGCATGATTGAGTGATTTTATAATATTTTCCATTTTATCGGGGCACAAGGTCCGGAGTCCGGAGTCCGGACCCAGAGCAGGGCAGGATCAGGGGGGATTTGGGAGAGCAAATTAAACATATCAGTCGTCAGTGTGGTCAATACTTAATTCTCAGCCGGAGGAGATAATAACGTGTCACGCTCCGATA
Source organism: Drosophila asahinai (assembly GCA_008042795.1). Lineage (NCBI taxonomy): Eukaryota > Metazoa > Arthropoda > Insecta > Diptera > Drosophilidae > Drosophila > Drosophila asahinai. The sequence continues at coordinate 234,747 of VNJZ01012068.1, forward strand.
TCGTAAATCAACAAATCCAACTTTATGATGGCTCCCAAAAAAAACACATAAGAGCCCCCGGGAACCGACTAATGGAGAGTCCCCGAGAGAAAAAGAGAGGAAGAGACTTTAATGGGCATGTTCGGCTCAATAAATGGCCATAAATTGGGACAACATGTATCGGAAATTAAAAAAATAAACCCGCATAAAGGACAGCAGCAATTGGTGCTTAATATATTTTAATATTTTAATACATTTTCGTGTTCAGTATTTGGGTTATTTTAATTTAGATTCTATTTCATTTTCAGTATGTTCCTAATTTAAATATTAATTCATGTTCAGTACTTATCTGAGAGTGCTGGTTGGGGGACTGAGTTCAAGGGTTAACCATTTTGTACGTACCTGAAATTAAAAAAGCAATCAAAAAATTAGTCAATGCCATAAATATGTACTAATTTATTGACTTTAAATAAATCTAAAGAAATGATCACGTTTTTATGTTAAATGATAATGTTAGAGTATGTCAAAGAAGAAATTAAATCAATATAATATAATTTTAGTACAAGGAAATAATACCACCCTAAAATACTTAACATCTAAGGCTCTGGGATAATTTTTTAAATATTACCAGACCAAGTACCGTCGAAGTTGAGGTCCCAGTAATTTATTAAAAATATTTCCAAGAGTTCTTGATAGTAATTGTATTATTCAATGGTTTCACTTTGATTTGCTGCGCCATTCAGTAAAACTTTCATGTTAAATTGAATAAGTACTTCCCCAGTGGGCTCGCTCCATTTCCATTGATAGCCCGCACTAAGCTAATTAATTTTCCGTGGAACCGAACCCAAATCCCAGTTTCTGGGCAAGTTCTCGCCAGGGGTGCAGGCACACACACATACACGCGGCACGGCGAGTCCTAATCTCTCGTAATCCATCAGAGGAAAGTTCTGAATTATCCATATCCATATCTGCTAGGAGGGAGAGTTCTCTGGCTTGGACTCTGACTCCGCCGTAGAGTTTTGGGCCAAAAACAAATTGGCCGCAAGTGGTTCGTCACCCTCACACCTTGCCTCTGGGGGCGGATTTCGCCACGCAAGCTTCTTGTCATTCCGGGCAATGGGATACGCGGCCAACGGACAAAAGGACAACGGACAGCGGACACAGGACACTTTGTTTGAATATTATTTATGAGCGGCTTTTGTTGTAATTCAAGGAAATCGGTTCGCTTAGCCAATTTCACTGCCCTTTGCCACGTTGAGTTTATTTTTTAGGCATCAAAGATGTTTCAATAATTATTGATAATAAACTAAGAAGGTTGTACAAATTAAATACCAAGTATTTAAAGTTACACAGGATTTCTTTTTCATTTAAATCCATTATCAGGGACACTCTTGAGTTACCAAATTTTAAGGGTATTTATAGGTTCAGTGCCTCCCGTTTTTTTTGTTACTTTTTCGAGAGAGCTGCCCGGCTATAATTTATTCATGCCGAGGGTTTGGCATACGGCACGCTTTAGTCAGTGTCCGGACTGGGCCAACTTGGCGGGAATTATGAATGGCCAAAGGCAGAGCGGAGCCCGAGATGGAGCCAAAAAGAGGGGACTGAGCACTGAGTGGAGCCTTCGTTTCTAATTACGCTTAAGTCGGCGGGAGTTGGATCACCGACGGACGGACAACACATGTGTCGCCCCCGAAATTCGAGTGGCCCACGTGTGGCACAAGACCTACGCCCTGACAACATCTCGGGGCGGGTGCTCAGGTCAAGTGGGATCCGGGGCCAAGTGCAGAGAGTTTATCCAAACAAAACAGCCGCAATTATGTGGGGCCAGGTTTATGCACATCTCCATCCTGCCATCGTCCCTCGGCTAAACCCAAAAATCCTAACAGGGGCCACGTGTAAAGCTCGTTTTAATGAGTCAATTTAAAAGTTTGTCCGTCCAAAAATAGCCAGCGAGTGGGCCTTGGCACCAAAGTAAACAATAAAGTGTGCTTTAAATATAGGGTTTCAGTTGCTCTTGGCCCACAGATTTATCTGGGATTTAATAGGGTTAAGATGTGTATAAATATAAATTATTTGTAAGAGATAAAAATACAATTTAAAATAATCTCAAATCCGATAGAACTCCCTTAGAATACATACCCATCTGCATAAGTCACGGTGGATCCGGTCATGGACAGGGCCTTGTAGCGCGCCTGCTCATCGGTGGGCAGCACTATGTCCACGGATCGCGACCTGGTGGCGTTGATGTTCGGCACGGTAAGGAAGCAGCCATCGACGCTCGGCTGCAGCTCCTCGGCCTTGGGGCACGAGGAGAGCTTCGAGAAGCACGAGTCCACGGAGGCGGCACGGTCTCGCTTCAGGTCCGGCACCATCAGGTAGATGTCCCGCACCACGAATGTGCTGTGGTGATTCGATGGCACTCCTCCGACCGCCCCGCCTGTGGGTGAGCCGCAGGTGGCCATGGTGGAGGCCTCGTCCATCGAGTCGGCTGTCTCCACCGATGACTTGTTGTCCACCTCCTCGTGCGATACGTTCTCCAGCGAGTTCCCGGTGGGCTCCACGAATATCGCCTCCTGGCGCGAGATCGAACGGCGACGGGCCCGCACCGGCAGGCCCATGGCGGCGCCGGCATCATCGGCATCCGCCGCGGCGCAGGGCGAGGAGATCAACGGCGTGGACATGGGTGCCACCATCAGGGGCGGGAGTCGGACCGAGTTGGAGCAGCAGGGCGACATCGGCGGCGAGGGGAGCTCAATCGGAAGGAATGGCGGCGACGACGGGTAGTCCCCGTTGGTGGGGCTGAGCGTGAAGGTGATGCCACACGGGGTGGTTGGTTGCGGCGGCAACAGGGTGTTGCCAAAGTGCGGCGATCCGTTGTACGATGCCTCCAGGCCCTCGTCCTCGGAGGTGCCCGAGCCCATGGTGGTGCTGCTGCTGCCGATGGTGTGGCGGCGCATCTGGCGCGGAATGTGGGCGCGCGACTCCTCGATGCTGCTGCCGAGGCTCATGTTGCCAATGCGGATGTCCATCTCGACGGCGGCATCGTCGTCCGGATCGTGATCGTGCTCGGACTCCACCTCGGTGCGCGGTTCCTCCTCCACCTCCTCGGGTGCCGTTTCGGTGGTCTCGCCCTCGGTGGCCTCGGTGGCAGCGCTGCCCTCCTCCTCCTCGCCATCCTCGTCGTCATCGTCGTTGTCCTCGTCCTCGTCCTCGCTGGCCTCCGAGCTGGTGTTGCTCAGGGCGCTCAGCTCGCGATGATCGATAAAGTAACGCTGCTCGGCCGTCATCCGGCGCTCGTACTCCTCCAGGTAGTGACAGTGGATGCAGGGCGGCGGGGTCTTGGTGGACGAACTGCGGCGAGTCTTCAGCCGTCGTGCGGGCACCTCCAGAAAGGTGCCGGAATCATCACTGCCGCCGGTCACGCCGGCCGAGTCGAAGCTGTGGGATCGCTGCTGATGTGCGGGCAACGGCACCTGGAGCAGCCCGGCCTCCGAGGATCGCTCCTCGCCCGAGGACTGCTGCTTGAGCAGGCTCGAGGAGGCACGCTGCGCCTCCAGTTGCATCTCGTCGAAGGAGGCCGACCGGACCTGCAACAACACGTGGGATCGGGTCGGAAGGGTCAGAGAGGTCGCTCGGAAGTGGCGCCCAACGTGGGGCATGTCAACGAAACACCAAATTCATGCTCAGGATAACTTATTGATAGGTTATCCATAGTGCAAGGTAGGATTTCTTGTATAATATGTAAATGCAAAGCAAATCCATTTAAATTTCTTAAAATTCAACGAAAAAGAAACATGCAAACAACAATAAACTGTTATCGATAGTATATCGAATGCATTAATCGGCACGTTACACTAGCTTACAGATTTTATACTCTGTTTAGACTGGGTCTGCAATAAAGGTGGAGAAACATCGATGTTTGCGGACATCGATGCATCGATGTTTTCATCGATGTTTCTCCACCTCTAGTCTGCAACCGCCACAACTCGGAAAAGTCGCCACATCGAGATCGACTTTTCCCCCCCTAAGCTGTGCATGTGCTAGAAAGAGACAGCGAGTTGTTGCGAGTTTGACATAGTATATTTTTGGTATATGCGGCGGGTCTTGTCCAATATTTAGGTAATTTTCGTTTGGCGCCTTTGAGATTTTCAGCAATAAGAAGGTGCCTTTTACTATTTGTCTTCCTCTTCTCACTAGGTTTGTTTACTTTTGAGAGTCAACAGCTGTTCGCAGCCTAAACAGAGTCGCAACAACTTTTCGTAACTGTGACCTTAAGCGGCAGTCTAAATAGGGTATTAAAATAACCAAAGCCGTTAAAAAGTATACGAGAATTTAAATTTTAAGCTTTGGAGTAACAAAAAACACTTTATACAAGGCACACAAAATAATCAACAATATATAATAATCGGCTAAAAATCATAAATGTTGTATATAAATATAAGTAAGTATATAAGTACACCAAATGCTAATAGAAAAATATATCCGTTGATCCAAATTATATTTCAGAAACACCAAAACGTAACAATCTTGCAACGAACAATCGAAACATCGGAGAACACTGGAATTATCAAAATTAACGATCCACCTTTTTTACCTGTTTCGGGACCTCCAGGCTGTTCTGCATCTTCATCTCGGCACCTGTTGGTGTACGCGATCGCGTGAATGTCGTGCGAAGACGCTGCATGGTGGCTGCCGTTGTTGCCTGCAGTTGTTGGTTGAAATTGTTGGTGAACGTTGATCTGGCCGGGCTGCTGTTGTTGGACTTAGTTGTTGTTGAGCTTGAGCGAGCAGATGTTGTTGCTGCTGCTGCTGATGCTGCGGCTGCTGCAGCTGCTGCTGCTGAAGTTGATGGTGTTGCCGAGTCCATTGCTGGTGTTGTTGAACATGAGGCCACCGGCTGCTGATCGCTGGAGCGGCTTTGCTGTTCCATTCTCACTGGTTAATTCCAATGTTGTTGAAACGTTGGTGAGTGCAGTGGTTGTTGCTGCTGCTGGTGGACTGTATTCGGTTGTTGTTGGTGTTGGAGTCCTAGCTGGGTTTGTTGTTGTAATCGTTGTTATTATGCGGTTGTTGTAAATGTTGTTGTTGTTGTCGGGATCTTTGTTTTCGTCGTTGTAAATTCGATATTCGGTATTGTTCTTGCTGTTGGAGTACTTTTTGTTGCTGTTCTTTTTGTTGTTGTTATTCTTGTTGATGTTGTTATTGTTGTAGTTATATTTGTTGAATTGCTGGTTTCGGTTGTTGTAGTAGTTACTGCTGCTGTTGTTGTTGTTGTTGATCCTGGCTAAATTGACAATTCTGATGCCCAATTCCATTTCGATGTTGATTTTCTGGCCAAGAGTTTTCTTGCTATTTGTTTTGTTTTCCTGTTCTGTTTATTTTCGGTCCTTTTGTTTTGTTTGTTTTTTTTTTCTTGTCCTGTTTGGCTTTGTATTTTTTTGTATTCAATTTTCCTGGAGGAGAAAATTGTTGTGGGCGACTTTTCGCGAGTGTCGTTGTTGCGTCGATTCCTGGTAAGGTTGGGCGCCAGTTGTTGGTCTTGGCTTTGGCTCTTGGCTTTTTGTTTTACTTTTAATTAATCAAAAGTTTCGCACTGTGAATTGCAAGTTTACAAAAGAGAGAGGGAGAAATGGGAGAATTGATTACGTTAGTTTAATGATTAAAAAGCATTTTCCGCAGTTTTCTCTTCGCGGCTTCAAACGAACAAACAAAGGCAGGAAAAAATAACGTTGCAGCAAAAAACTGCTCAATTTACACGCCAAACTAAATTTTGCTGACCAATTTCGTGAAAGTCTCAAACACACACACAGCCATTAAACACACTTATAAACTCACACAAAAGTAAGCCGGCCAACCAAAGGATATTCGTAAATTGAAAAATCCTTTTATTGCCCTCGGCTACACGCTGAAAATGTTTTGTTTGAAGCCCCTCTATTTTTGCGAAAAACTGCCCTCAGCTCGATGGGGCAAAAGGAAAAATAGGGGAAATACAGGGAAAACCCAAAATTTGAACTATAAAACTATTAAAAATGGAAGTGAAGCCAGTTATTAGACCAATTTAGTTCCAATTGGTTGGAAAGTCAGCTATGATTATGGATGTTACAAAGATTAAAATTTATATAAATTTAAAACAGATTTATTTATATAATTTATGATTTATTTAAGATAGTAGTAGTAATTAATACACCTTATCTTTGACTTACTGAATATAATACCTAATACAATTTAAAAACTTCTCTTAAAACTAAGCTCTAGGGGATGTAAATCTAAATAAAATTATTATAAATACAGAAATAACCAAAAATAAATGCTAACCCAGTGCCAAAGGCATTTAAAATAATTCATATTCCCATTTCTGAGAGGGCAAACCCGATTCGTTGTCTCGATCTTGCCCTTTCACCTGCTCATGGATATTCCCGTTTGCCAGTTAATTTTTTGTGTTTTTTTTTCGTAAAGTTTTTCCACTTTCCACTCTCTAGTCCCTGGCAATCCATTTCGAAAACACACACCGAAACCGAAACGGAGACAGAGGAGACGGCGGCACGTGTGTGTGCAGTGGAAAGTGCTAAATTGACGAGCGATGCGGTTCGCTACGGGAACGGTTTGATTCCGGGAGTCGGCGGGGCATCGGCGAGTCCGGGTCCGGGTTTCGTTTTACTACAGACAATAGGTGGCCGAAGGAAAACAAGAGCAGAAATCCATTATGGCATACCTTTGGCGTGGAAAAACCAGGTCGTCGATGGGGGTCGTTGGCGGGGAAAAACAACAAAAATAAAAACAGACAAAAAAAAAGGGATGCGGCCGGACAAAGAACGCTGCTTGTGTGGGTCGCAAATTGAAAGCGTGAAATTAAATGAAAATGATAAAGCTTTGAAATTGAATTCCATAGAAATGCCAAAAGTTCGCTCTCAAGAGGCTCGCGGCGCGAGCTGATGCCCTGGAATGGCCACTTCCCTTTCGAGTCACAGGAAAAAAAAGTATATATGACAAGGAATTTGCAAAGTGCGTAATTGTTTACGGAAAGGTTGAGGTTCCGGTTCCCGACCGAAGTGGACAAATAAAGATTGCATTTTGCAATGCCTACTTCTGGGCTGTTGAGTCGTTCGTTTCCTTAAAAAAATAAACAAAACAAAAAGTGTGGCCTACTTCCAGGCTGAGTTTCTAAATAAAAATCAAGAAAATAGCTTGGAAGTTATCCAGAGATCTGTGTTTATGTTTTATGACTAATTAGTATTACTATTAATTTTTATAAAATTTGCACACGGCTTCAGAAAATATTTTATTACCTTTACAAGCTGAATTATTAAAGCAAAACTAAAAAACATAATTAATTGATTTATCCCTTGCAAAATCACAGTTTCTGTAACTGTTAACCTTTGATTTATGATATTTAATCAGAGTTGGCTGATAAGTAATTAAGTAAATTCCCCCTTGCAATGAAAAATTCCCATAAATCTTGAGCATTGTTTGCCGTTCGGTTAATTAGTGGAAAACTGACAGATTGCGCTGCTGGGCGGCGATAAGCCAGCATTCGGAATCGAGACCATTTTCAATTTTTGCCCCCCTCCGCGGCCACATTTATTTTCCTTCAACTTTCCGCATCGTTTAAGGGGCCAAATCAAACACACACAGAGAGCCAGCGCCAGAGCCACACACACACAGGCTTATTACAAACACGTTATTTATTTGCCGACCCCTTGACTCGAGACTTGACCCCCCTTTTCGCCAGCTACTTCCCTGATGGCCTCGTAATTGTTCAGAGCCCGCGTGCCACTAAGTAAAAAGTTTTGTATAATTTTTCATAAAGCCAGAGAGCCGCCCGGGCAACGAGAGGAGCAACAAACAATAATAAAAAATCAAGTAAGTAAGGAATGGCTTTGAAGAACGAAACAATAAATACCCTTGAGTATTCAATAAAATTAATAAAAAATATTATTTAAAGCAAAAAGGGGCTAAAAATGGTCCTTAACTACTAATTCTATTACAATAATATAATTTGTAATCATATAATATTCATAATAATTCTTAGAAGGGTATAAAAAACGAGATGAAACGTAAGGGCAGGGCAGAAAGGCAGCATCAGCCTCAAAGCTGGGCAAATGGAACAACTGGGGAATCGGTGGCGTATGAGGAATGCCCTTATTATGTGTCTGTGAGAGCAACCCATGCCATCTCCCATCGAGATCTCCCCGGGCTCATTCTCATTCCGTACTCAGCCCCGGAATGGGACTACAGAAGTCCCCCATGGCCCCCCGTCCCTGCTTTTAGTCTGGCTCATTAAAGGTGCCACAAAAATGAAAGCGTTTCACTTAGAGGCCGTACAAAAAATGTGGAAAATTAATTTTAGATCAGCGCTTAACCAAGAAAGTCAAAAGCTATGGATGAGCTGATTTGTGTTTAACTTCATTTAGTTTAGCAAAGATTTATTTTGTATAAAAATTAAGATAGAAATATATATATACACGGTATCCTTACTTAATTTTGACTAGGTAGAGGGAATTAATTATTCAAGAGTTATAAAAACCTTCCGGTTTTGTAGACCTTTGAATTTCTCTTTAATGTCATTAAAGTTTTTTTTTGCATGTATTGAAGGTATTATTTCAGATGTAATTTCCACTTTTTTCCCTTGCTGCTTGCCCGTTTTTCTGATTTCCTTTGAGTGCAATCGTAATGCATTTTCCATTTGGTTAATCTGATTAAAGTTTTACGGAACTGCGAGTAATGAGAAAGTTTTTGGCCTGTCCAACTAGAAAATATTCCAGGAAATACAGAGCTTAGCAAATGCTGGAATTACGGCGAAAATCAATTTACAAACTTTCGGCAAGGATTTAATTGGTCCGAGTGGCTTACTTCCGTTTCTTCTTTTTTTTCCCCCGCTGGAACAGACGCAGAAAATTAATCCGCGGCATTTTAATTTTTGAAAAAGGAATGGGAGGCCGAAAACTCGGTGAAATGAACTTGGTCAAAGGAGGAGAGCTCTGCTGCCTGATAAGTTGTCTCAAATAAAAGAAGAAAAATATGTTAATTTCAATTAATTGTTGGCAGTAAGAAAAGTTCACCAAAAAAAAAGGCGAAAAGAAAAATTGGGGAAAGCGGAGAAGAGTTTACGCTTGATGGGGTAAGGGTTGGAATTGGGTTTTCGGGTTGGGTTGCTTTTCGGGTCCTGGGCTGGATTGGGCTGGAGCAGCATCATAATTTGCTGCCATTTGTCGCTGCCAGAGGAGAGAGTTGGCAAGTTGCGAGTGAAGGAGTGTTTTTGTTGCACTTAATGACTGTTGGGGAAATTATTTAACGCGAAACGTTAACGTTTCTTTGGTGCCGCAAGAACTTTATCAAGGGGCCAAAAGTGTTCCGGGAAATTCGGCAGAATATTTAAATAAATTTTGACAGAATAACTCGGCAAACAAAACGAAGTGAATGGAAAAACTTTTCCCCCACCCTCCCAGAGTCGCCTTTTTCTTCTCCCTTTGCTTAATTTTCTCCTCATTTTTTTCGCACTGTCTTCCCTTTTGATGGGATGGAGCTGCGGAGCTGCTGCACGTGTCCTGGAGATCTGATCAGGAGTCTAAGGACGTGCCCCGATGATTTGGCATATTTATCAATGGCCACGGAACCCGAAACGAACTGCCAGCAAGAGATTGAAATGTGAGAGCGGAGGCAGCTCCTTTATCTTAACCTTAAGCACTGGCAAACATTTTGGGGTAAGTTTAAGGTAAATTATAAAAATAAATAGTTATTTTGAAACCTTGAATAACTTAACTAGGTATTTAAAAATAAAAAAAAAATGTTTGCACAATTTTTTTAAACTAAAAATTAAAGAAAAGATGTACCAAATCGAAGGCCAAGTTTGGTGACAGTTTCCTTTTGTTTTCTACCTGTGCATCTTCTCCATTCGCTTTTCGGTTAGTTGGCACTTTGAATTCCAATTCGGTTCGACGTGCAAGTGGGTCACTGGTGACGTCAGCAGGTGGCAGCAAAAAACAATAACAAAGGACGAAAACCCCTTATAAAAAAAAAGAGAGAAAACACCAAAAAGGGTTGCCAACTTGAGCGATTGCTTCCACTTGAGGAGCCGTTTTTTGTTCACTTCTCCTCGGCTTTGCTCTCTGGCTTTTCTCGCATTTCCCTGCAATCTCAATCGATGCCAAGCCGGGCTGCAAGTGGAGCAGGTTAAGTGCGAATCCTTGTAGCCATCGATAGTCGCTTACACTCACATAGACGTCATGCCAGAGTCTGTGACTGTGACTGTGTGTCTCTGGGCTTTTCGCGGGCAAAGGCGAAAATGCATTACATTCGAGAATCGCGCTTAAGTCGCGTGTAAAACGCGTCATGCAATTATCAGGAGTGACAGACAAGTAATGAGAAAATAAGGCGGGCGAAGGATTGATGGGTCAGGTCAGGTCAGCAAAGAGAAGATGAGTCGAAGGACTCAGACAATTGCAGGATTTATAAAAATACCTTATTTAAATGGTATGCAAAAAAAAAAAATAATAACTATATATAAGCCAATAAAATACATTATATTTCTGTAAGCTTAACATTTTTTAAACTGTTTAAATTGGTTGGAAAACATGGTAGTTATCAAACACTAAAGTTGCTGTTCAAGCGAAGTCTGAGACAAGTTGGCAGCACTAACATGTACTCAAACATGTTGAAACATGCTAGAAACATGATCTAGCAACATTTGCCTAGCAACATTTTCTTGTGAATTTTTTTCGTAATGTTGGATTTATATTTTTAACAAGTTGGCAGCACTAACATGTGCTTAAACATGTTAAAACATGGTTCAAACATGTTCTAGCTAAATTTTCTTGTGATTTTCTTTCGTAATGTTAGATTTATATTTTTAAAACTTGAATTAGAGTTTAATAATTGATTCTTGGAAAGAAATTTTTTTTTTTAAGCATTTGTTCTCTTATTTTTATTCTCATATTACTTTTTAAGTTAGTTTACTATTTTAAAACAACTTCCCTTACACTTTTATTATTCCTTTTTATTGCTTTTGCAATTTGTTTTTCGTTGGAATTTCCTCTTTTGATTTCCAAAGTAAATACGTTCTTTATTCCTAAAAATAAAATCGCGTGTCCTTTCAGCTGGCGGCACCCCACTGACCTGACACTTTTGAGACTCCATTGAAATGGATTTTCGATTCTGCCATGTGTGTGGCAACATTCCTCAAAGTCTCGGGGCAGGATGCCGATGCCGTTGCCGATGCCGATGCCCGCCCCATCGAGTGACCTTGGGAATATGGTCCGTCTGCCCCTGACAGACTCTCGAATCGATTCGCATCGAATCGCATCGAATGGATGGCATTAGCCAGAGCAACCGGAATCGAGGGCCAGTATTTGATATCCACTTGCAATTATGTCGGCACACACAGCACACAGTGACAGGCCACAGACTGTAGCCAGTAGCCCGGAGCCCGTTGACTTTCCAGGGGAAATATACCAAATAGCAGAGGCGCAGCGGCGCAGAGGGGGTAAAATGGGATAATGCCTCACTAGATCGCACCGAGGTGCTAAGGCAACGTCAGAGCCATTCACAGGCACCAAAGTCAATATACAAGCGGCCGGGAAATTAGGGCATTTAACATGCGGCTGATAGGAAAAAAAAGAAGAAAAAACGAAAAAACCAAATGCTTGATGCACAAAGAGAGCAAACAAGGCCAAAATACGCTAAATACTTGGCTCTACAAAGGAGATTTGGAGGCGAAAAAACCGAACTTAGGGATACCCTGGTAAAGTTATTGAATTATATTAGATTTTAAAATATTTTTAAGAGATATTCGAGACAAGAAAATAAATCAAAATAAGACTTGTCAAGTTTTCCTTGAACAAATCGCTTTATAAATATATTTTTAAGTTAAAACTTGTATATTACAAATTTCCTTTCTCAGCAATTTAATTTCTCAACTAAATATAAATAAAAAAATACCCTAAATTATACTAAAATCCCAGCGAAACCCATAGTTTGTACAACCCAATCTCCCTCTAAAAATCCACACCCACTTTGAAGCCAATCTCATGAGCAAGCAATGCATGAATGGATTTCCTTTGAGCGATACACATACATAATAGCTTGGATAGAGGAAAAAAAAAACACTGATCGGATCGAAATAAGGTGCTAAACACATTTGCACATAACAACAAGTCCGAGCTACGGAGAGTGGAAGTACTGAAGTACTGGAATCATATCCCAAGTATTTAGCCGAGGGCAGTTAGACGCCTCTCGGTAATTCGAAACTCGTTATGGGCCAGGTGCTAATCAATTTTTAAGCAGCTTCGCTACCCATTTCCCCCCAAGACCGAGAGACCAGGTGAAGAAATTTCCACTCGCTTAGCCAGAAATCGAGTTCAGTTGCTCGTCAATTTTCAACTCGAGCGGTTCTTGGTTTTTATTTTTTAAAGGTGCCTGTGTTGTGAACGAGACATGTCCCATCCCTGCGTATATATAACACAAATAATGAATTTGGCAAGATGTCGGAATAGCTGAGAGCACAGAGGATCGAGCTAGTTATCGACCGAAAAAATGTGAATATTTTTTTAAAAGCGGCTATGCCTCATCTAGTCAATTGCATTAGTTTGACTTCTTCAATCTGGGAACGTAGTGTATAAAAATAAAATTATAAATTAAGAATTTTGTAGAGTCTTTTTAAGGTAAGTCCTCCGTAATAATATTTCTTACTATTTCCAATTATTACTATTACCAACCTCAAAGCTTAAGGCTTTAGCTCTGTTATTCACTAGAATCTGAGACTGTATACTCTCAACGAACTTTACTAATTATTTTGGGTTTAAAGTAACCCATATTTCGGCTTGCTCTTTGCATTATCCCTTTCTGAGAATTCAGGCTTTATCAGACTTCTCTTTGTTATGTTCCTCATTAGGTTGCATAATTAATTCCAAGTTCACTTCTCAGACCAACGCCCAGCATATTAATTCTAATGAATTGAACTGCAATCTGGATGGGTTAAGGTTAAGTTCTGGTTATTGGAATTTTGAATCCACAAAGGAGCCTGCAGCTTATTGTGAATAAGTCTATTGAAACACAGAGTAGAGTTGAATAGAAAGTGCAATCAGCAGCAACAGGGTCCTCCTAACTTTTTCCATTAACACACAAAGGATGCTCCTCACACACATATATTTTGAGGATGTGATAATGAGTGCTCGACATGAGCTTTAGTTGCCAGAAGTTTTTCCTTCGAAACTAGAATTTCATCCTTGTTGGACACATTATCCTGGGTCTCAGACTAATTAGCCAAAGGTCAGCCTCAATTGGCAAAGTTTCTGGTCCAGAGGAGAAATATGCGGAGTGCACTTGGATATTTAAACTAACTATTAATAGTAATTTCTTATAGAGCAGAAAAATATAGAAGCCTTGATTTTAGTCAAAAGAAATAATTAAAATAAATAAGAGCACACGTTAGAGTATCACGCAAAACTCATATGAACTTGTCTGATACTTCAGGCATAAACAACTTGAATAATTTCACCATCGTCACCATCGGAATACATGGCAGATTTTGTCTTTTGGCACCGGGGTTTAGCATTTCAATTTCGGGAGCAAACAAGCTCGCCCATTGATACCCAATCAGATGTGGTATCTGATTAACTTGTCCCAAAACAGAATGTCAGCACACGAGCACGAGTGTTTGGGGATTCCCCCTTTGCCGTAACAATAACATCAGCCATGGCCAGAGCATCCTGGGCAGAGTCAGGGATGACAACTACGAGCGAGAGAAAGTTGAATGGAGGAGCCGAGCGAAAGGCAAACAACAATTAAGCGCATAAACTGGGGGATAATCCTGTCAGGAGCTGGAGCAGGATGTCTCGTCTCGTGGCAGAAGAGAAAACAATTTCCATAAACATAAACAAAAGCGTTTGAAGCGCATAATCAAGTCCAGCATCGAGGAGGCTCTGACTCTGGCTCTGACTCTGTCAGAACGCAATCTAATTGCAAATTATGTTGCACAGTGTACGAAGGCGGTCAAGGAAATATTTCATTTATATTTTATAAATAAGAATTTTTAGCTACTATTTTTTCATCAATAAACTTACTTAATTTGCAACATTTCTATTCATACATTGCATTTCTTTGTTTCATATTTATTAAGTAATTTTTTTTACCACTCCCAGTGTTATTATTATGACCTCGGCTGTACATATATTGTACACTGTTGGAAAAAACTTTGTCCGGAGCAGTCCAAACTCGAAATTGATCGGCATTATTCAATGGGATTTATGTATGCAGGCCCCGAGTGGCCGAAAAACTTTTATTTATTTACAATTTGTTGCCATTTGTTTCAGTTGGCCAACTTTGGCCAATGTCCCTGGGACAGTGGCTGCAAAAAGTTAGCTGACTAAACACTAAGCACGCCGCAAATTTATGCCGCTCAAGTTGGCCGCCAACTTTTCAGTTTCCCTGCCATTTCGCCGTTCTCCGCTCTCCGGTCTCCGGTCTCTGGTCTCCGGTGTGCGATGCTGCTGCCGTTTCCGCTGCCATAGCAGCCATGTTTTTCGCTCTCTTCCTCTCTTTTTTCTCCCGTTATTTATTTTCAGCACTTGAATAAATATATCAGTCACCCATGCATGTGTGTGTGTGGGTGTCCTTGCGAGCAACAGGCGCATGAATCATGGGTGACACATGAGTGCCGCAATTGAGTTGTAATTCATTTGCGAACGGCTGCGAGGATGCGAGGATGCGAGGATGCAAAGCTGGCCGTGTGAATGCGCAATTGAATGGCAAATAATTCCTGCCGGCCAGGATCATCAATTTGCAGGGACTCTCTGGGGTCCCGGAGGTGGCGACTAGGTTGCCAGCAGCTAAGCAGGTGAGTTATGCGAGGCATAAATTATTTACAATTTATTTGTGGCCGCCGTGTCTAATTTGCACATCATTATTTAGAGCGAATATAAAGTTACGGAAGTTGGAATAAAATAAAAATATTATGGAAAATATTATAGACTATTTAAGGACTATAAAAACTTAATAGCTAAATTGTATAACCCTGCAAATAAAATCATTTAAAGCATAAACCCAAGTTAAAATATTATGGAAAATATTATAGAGAATTTATTGTAATTTGAGGACTATAAAATAATTTTCGGCATCAAAACTTAATATCTCATATCATAAACCTAAGTAATTGAAACGTACAAGTGCTAATTGGCTGCATTTATAAAATTCATAAGCTCCGAGATAAATAGTTCAAGGATTTTATTTACAATTACAATTACAAATAAATACTTATCATTCATATATTTATTTTTCTAAGAATAACCCAACACTCAGCCATTAAAAATGCAACGCTTAATTGCAATTACAATGAACTACTCAAAAATTCAGCCGTTTATATCGCATTTAAGCAGCGATGCAATAATAAATCACCCATATATATTCCACGGTAAGAATTAACTGAATAATTGATTTATGGCCAATGGCCATAACAATATATGGCTCAAATATGCAGCCGCAGCCCCGTTAATGGACAGGATGATGAAGTATTCGGTTGCCAATCGAATTGGCGTTATCCTGGCGTTATTAATACTCCGCCTGAAATTACCTGGCCACATCCCCGAAATTACGCACTCACAACAACCTCGGCATAAAGCTCCGCTTATCTGGGCTGTCAGCAAATCGCAATTGGTAGAAAAGTGTGTGCCCTAAATTCGGTTTATGGTCAGCCATTCCAGCCCCGAGCATTTAATGTGCAACGCACGCAAGTATGCAATATTCATGGGAAGCATTAAAAGCTTCGAGGGTCCTGAGTTCCGGGCTCCAGAGTGCAGGACTCTCGAGTTCGGGGCTGAGTGTGTGTAATAATTAAATAATGAATTAATAAACATAACGCACAAAACGACACAAGTGGCTAACGGAATGCCTTCAAAGCCAGCGGATTCCGGCGAACCCCTTGGAAAAAAATCCCCTTCAAATATACCGAAAAACCCCCACGCCCACCGTGACGATTGCATTTTTAATTCGTTTCAATTATTCATGGCTTCCATACGCAGGCAGGAAGCCAGGCAAATGCCTTCAACAAATGCCGATTATTTGTAATTATATTCAGGGGAATGAAACTCACACTCGAGGTGGAAATTTAAAAAGCGAAATCAATTGTTTATCGAAGTGCGTTACCGTTCTTTGTGGGTCTTGTGATTAATATTATTTTTTAATCAGCTTATAAACAAATGTTACAAAACCATCAGCTTGATCTGAAATACTTTGTATTAATATTCTTCCTGATTAAAAAGGTGACATGACTGACTTCTTTCTAACTGGAAAAATAAGTCATTTAAATGTGACATGCATTATTTTCATGTCAACGTTTTTTCCTATTCGTTTTTCTCAGTAGAATACAATCAGGAATAATGTCAGCTTTCAGTCGACAGGTATTTAATGAATTATTTAATAATAGATTCGGTGAAAAGTATCAATGATTGAGTCTATACTTTTTTGCCCACGTTAATGTGACAAATAAGTTGACATGCATTATTTTCCACTTGACCTGCATTATATATATTCATGAGGAGGCGAATATTGGCTCCAATGAGATCAACTATCAAAGGACATTATTTCTGCTTGAATTAATACTTTTTTCTCGCATTCTATTAATGGATTTTACGAAGAGTGTTGCCATTTATTCTCTTCTTTAATGTCATTGCGTTGCATTAATATAGACAATTGTCCAAGTGAATTAATTCTGGTTGAATGAATATTTATTAAAAAGCCAATTTGTGCTCATATGATTTTTTAATCAGACGTTTTGACAGATGGAAAATATTATTAAAAAATTATTGAAACCAATTTCAATTATTTTTTCCCCATTTCTGATATTTCAGAAGATAAATAAGGAAATTTATTAGTTTATTTATCTGAGGAAATTGCAAATAAGAAAGTCAACATCCTTTCCTTTCAATCTGCTTCCTTAAAAAATATATATATTAACTCAACAAAAAAGAGCTTCCCCCTGGACTTTTTGGTGGACTTAACTCTTTAGCTTTGGGCTTTTTTTAAATCCGGATAGAGCCATAAACTGACACACACACACACACACCCGCTGATGCTGTAATGCTGCTGCGGGTTTCAGTACTTGTTCTACGGCTAATTAAAGTCACGGCCGTACCCCTTCGGCCCCTGGGCTGCCCTGCTGTCCCCGCTTGCAATTAATTCCAACATAAATTTGCACTTCCCGGCATACGCTGTGTGTGTGTGTGCTTTTTCCCCAGTCACCTTATATCTGGGATTGGCCATAGACCTCGACACACACATCTATGCCAGCTGACCTTGGACCTCACGGCCGCCGATATTTCCCCTTCGTGTCATTCCCTTTCGTTTCGTTGCGCTTCGTCCTTCCGCTTCCGTTTCATTCCTGCGTTCATATTAAGTTACAGTGGCTGGAATTTATTTTGAAACTAAACTAAACATATTTTATTTTTATTTAGATTTTTTTCAATGAAATTTGCACTTTGTTAGCATCACTGATGTTGCTCTAATTTGCCACATCAGTCGCAGAGCCATTCAAAACAAGGAAGCAGGAAAAAAAGAGAGAGGAAACTTTATGATCGAAGGCCCGAACTATGAAATACCTCGAATAAAATTAAGATTTTTTAAATTCACCAAAAAGAGCTTTAAATAATTATTTTCCTAAGAAATAAATACATCAAAAATTATTTGTAGCTTTAGAAATATAGATAACATTCCTCGTTCTTTGGGCATATAAGACGAGCTCTTATTTTTAGAGTTTTAAGTATAGTATACCCTTCTTTTCCCTAGCATACCCTGTCCTAAAAAATTATACAAAAAGAGAAACAACGGCAGAACTCGGTAATTTAATGGCCACGGGCATGACGGTCCTCTGTTTGGACTTAAATATTTTTTTTTTTCATGCGCACTACATCAAAGTCCAGTCCCGGAGTCCGGGTGATTAAATGAAATTTACGAGTACACTCCACTCGGGGGGCTCCATGGGTTTCGGTTTGGGTTTTTGCATACACACACACACATTGAGAGAGCGAGGTCCTGGCGCAACCTGTCAGAGATTGATGAGTTGTGTTTTGTCTTCGCCGCGGTCAAGGGAATTTCAGCCGCAGCCGCTGTAAATCCATTATTAACTGGCCTACGCGGCGTATGCGTAATATGGCAGGATAACTCGTGGAAATGCAAATGATTAGGGTACTTGAGTAATTCCCCTGCCCATCTGTTCCATATGTACTGGGAAATTTTGAATATTTCGAAGATGTGGAAGGTTACTTGAATTAAATCCTTAAATTAATTATTTTGAGATGCCTTCTATCGCATTAAATAACCTAGAGAATTATTTACTTATAAATTACACAACTGATGGACACTAACCCGGCCCCCAAGCCCATGTTTCCAACTGGATTAGCATACATTTAGGGACCTAGCTCATCGGAAACTGAAGCATCCTGGCCATGACGATGCTGATACTGATGGCTGACGATCCCTGTCGAGGCGATGTTATTCAAAATCCAATAATAAGCCCAACAATTATGCAGGACAGGCAATAAAGTGCAAAGCAGCGTTCCCCAGGACTAAATGTGATGGGATAGTCCGAAACTACAACTGACAGCCAACCAGGAGCTCTGACTGGGGACTCGTGTTTATGAGCTGCAATGGCGACGCGTTGACAGGACGATGGGATGCGAGTTGGGTGAGCACTGGGTGTCCTCCGGGGCTTTTCTCCGCTTCTTCTCTATTTTTTAGTGTTTCTGTTTTTTTTTACGAGAGTATATACCCTATACATATCTTTATATGTACATTTGTAGGGAGGGGAGCGTGTGCATGTTGTTTTTTACGACAAGCAGCCATTTTTATTGCAAGTGTCGGCCTCGTCGTCTGAGGTTATTAAAGTTTCAGCCCGCCGAGCATTTGGTGTGAAGTCGCATTGCAAGGTGGTTTTTTTTTTTCAGAGGGAGACTGCATCCACAATTCCAGGGGGTTTGTCTTGTCCGCCCACTCGTTATTTTATCGCTGAAAAGTGCAATCATAAAACGTTCAAGGCTCCACCAATGCAATGCAGCGATAAGAGAGAAAACAAGGACTAGAGACTAGACTCTGGGACAGAGAGAGAATTTATAGCTATTTTCGGCATTAAACATAAATTAAATATCTCTTTTGTGATCCTTTCTAAATATATATATATGTATAATATTAGGAAATATTCCTCACAAAAATATTTACTTGTTTTATTTTATTGTAATTTTATTTAAAAAATTAATAGCTGTGCAAAACAACTCGAAACCAGATAAATACAAGCAAGGACAGGACAGTTGGTAGTCCTGCGGCCTGGGGTTATATTTCCCCAATGAGTGGAACACATTAAAGTTGCCACAAACAAACTCTCCTCCAGCCAGCCAGCCAGCCAGCCAACTCTCCGAAATGGCTTTGTGCATTTGAAATGCGAAAGGAGCTTAGAATATTTGCACCACCCCTCCTCGGCCATCGGGGAAAATGCTTCAGCCACGAAAAAAACGGAGGCCAACACGAAGCTCGAGCCGCCAATCGTCCAACTAAAAGCCCATAAAAGCCTATTGACACAAATCAAAAAACGAAAAACTAAAATAGACACAGGAGGAGAAAGGAGAAAGGAAAAAGCAAAAGCAAAAAGCCAACGGCAAAACAAGGGATATCCTTGTAGATAAATTTTACACTCCTAAATGGCTTTGTGGGCCATTTCCAGCCACCTCGAATGAGTTTCTGGACCATTCCCTTAGAGAGGTAATAGGAAATTGGTAAAAAGAGGAAATCAAGGAAGTTTTCAGCCACAAATAATATTAAAAATATATATCTGAGGCCTTAATAATTATCTGTTCTGTACCAGAACTTCTCCTTGAAGAGAAAGACTCAGTTAAACTCAGACCTTAACTATCCTACATCGTGAGGACTGAAAGCTGAGCCAGAAAGGGAAACTGAAACTGAAGTCCATGGACAAGTTCTTCCCGCCAGCCGTCAAATCGAATTCAAAGTTGATGCGATGATGCGAATGTGCGGCGAAAATGCGAGGAGGGAAAGCCGATGTCGGGCAAATATTTGCTGGGAAATAACTGAAAATGTAAATATGAAAATTGAAACGAGAAAGGGATCGGGAATCGGGGACAAAGGTACTATATATGACGATGTGTGTGGTTGACAAGCCGGGAAGTGGCTTTCTCATTGCCATTGTTCAGGCGTTGCCACAGATGCTACTCGGCGGCAAGCAAATAAACCGGAAACGGATGCGGACTGGCATCGGGACTGGTATGAAAAGTGTAACGGAAGGCTATGGAAGGGACGACTCAGTTGGTGGAAATATCCGATAGGAAAAGCCAGGTGGAGAGCCACCTGCGAATGCAATTAGCTGGACAAACAATACAACTTTAACAAAACACGATGTAACCATTTTCCCAGTTGCTGGACCCCCGAAAACCTAAACAAACAGAGCCCCCAAGTGCTTTTATTTCCCACAAACCCCCGAGAACCCGAGCCGAGCCCCGAAAGCTGAGAGCTTTAAACTCCATTTAAGGCCGTACATAATTCGGGCAACTATGCTCGGTGCAATTAAAAAGCGATTAGAGCCAAATTATACACACCAATTGGATGGGATTGATCCAATTGAGGTGTGACAAATCACCGAATCAACAAATCACGAAATCGGGGAAAATACTCATTAGCCGCCAGTGACAACTGGGCTCAGTCGGTGATTAGTTGGCCAAGAACATGGGCTTCTACAGGAATCTGTTTGGGTTTATAACGCTGTTTGGCTTCCTCCAACTTACCCGGCAGGTAGCTGAACTTTCTCTTTTAAATATTTATAATTTTAACCCTTTCTTAACCCCTCAGCACTGCTATATGATGAAGCTGGTGGGCCTCAAGTCCTGGGACACGCCCGGTTATGGCCTCAAGATAAACCTCTTCGAGAAGAACAACTCCATGTCGTCGGTGACGACGGTGCGCCAGGATGTGGCCATTCCTCTGTGGCATCTCGTCCTGCTGCAGCATCCGCGGAAAAGGAACTCCGGAGCTGGGGCATCCTCGCGAGCGGAACTGCCGCGAACGCTGTACAATTCCACCACGAAGACCTGCGACTTCTGGAAGTACATTCGCCATGTCTCGGCCTGGAACAATGTGGCCAAGCTGATGCTCTCGAAGGGCGCTAGCAACATGAGCCTGGCCTGTCCCCTGAAGACGGGCGTATACGTAATGAACCGCATACAGGTGCCGCCGGAAACGGCCATTTTGAAGTTTATGTATCACCCGAACACCATGTACACCCTGGAGGGCACCGTCTTTGCCCTGAATCCCAAGGACGGGGTCAGCAAGAAGGCGCTGTGCCACTACGAAGTCAATGCCACTATCTTTAAGTCGTGTTAAAGGGGAAAGCTCTTTGAATATCCATTTTTTTTATTAATTATATTAAAGAATTTTTTTTTGCTTCGAATTTAATGTTAATTTGTTAGAATAAATTTAAAATAGCACAACTAGCAATATTAAACCGTGTTATCCTATCTAAATCGGGTTCATTTATCTTTGTTTGCATTAATCTTTTTCTTTTGGTTTTGATTTATTGGCTAATTTGCTGCTATTTATGGCTCCTGCACAGAACACAAGTAGAAGCAGGAGAAAAATGCAACAATCTCCTGTTTCCCAATTCTTATTCCTGGTCGTTAGTCCAGCGGAATGCAGGTTTCAATTGTCAGAGGGTCTCCGGTCTGCGTCTGGCTCTGGCCGGGATTGAGGTTGCAACTGGGGTTAAGGTGGTCCTGGCCACGTGCGTGTCGCACGTCAGCAAAAGATTTTTAATTAAGTGCGAAATAAAAATGGAAAAGAAAGAGTATACCATGCACACGCAGTTGTACTTGCACACGGGGACAGGTGAAACCGCAAATCAGCTGAAACGGAGACACAAAAGTCGGCCAATTCATTTCAAATTCAGGCAAGGATAAGAAGGTAGCGAGTTACAGAAAAAAAGGATACTTCTTCATTAGGTTTTAAAGGAAATTAAAAGGTTACTGCTAGCTGAATTTCAAAGAATAGAGAAGTAAATAAAAATCTTTAAAATTAAAATAAAATATTTAAAACAGGTCAAAATTAATTTTGCATTATTTTAAAATAGTTTTAAGAATGTTTTAGGTTCAGATACATGTTTACTTTAAAATCCATTAATTTAAATATCCCAAAAAATTCTATAAAATTTGTATAAAATTTTCTAGATATTTCCAGAACCAAATAATCCAATTTTTCGCCTCATTTCATGACGGAATTTCCTCTATTTAAACTTAAATTTTCAATTTAGCACCAACCCATAATATAATAGTATTTATTCACCGATTCAGTGATCTTGGGAATGGTCACAAAAATTGCGGCAATCATATTTCTGCGGTCTGCACTCGGCGGGGCAACTTGCATTTGCATTTTGCATGACCGCACGCACTTTGCACAATGCAAAATCCATATCGCTGAAGCCCTGACTTCACCACACATTCGCTCCGAATTTCGGGGCTGAATTTGTAATCAATTTTCGAGGGCAGCTGCTGAGCAATGTTCAGGTGGCAAAGGGCACTCCAAGAGGAGATATTTCTCAAATATTTTTGGAGAAGGGAATAAATTCCCGAGATATATTCTGTGTTTTTTTTTTCTTTGAGGCTGAAGAACAATTGGGTTAAAAGTAAACAGCTTGGGACACGAACCCCAAGTGAACACCGACCTAACTAACTGAATGACTCCAGGTGGGTCTGGGACCGGGACTGGGTCTTCCCGCCCCTTTTACTTTTATAGCCGAGGCGGAGCCCACGCCCCTGGAGTCCCCACCGGCAATTGGCATAAAATATGCGACGCTTGCATGCCAGTGACTTATTATTAAAACATAAAATTTGCATGCAAGCCGCAAAGGCAAAGCGACCTAACCTATATTGTACAGATATATATATAGATATATATACATTTAAAAACAGCTGCGGTTGGAATGGCAGTAGTAATAAAAGGGCTTTGTTAAGATCTAAATATAAATAGAAATATAAGAACACTTGTTTAATAATAGAATAATGTTATAAATAATAGATATATCCCTATAATTTGAGTACAAGCATATTCTTAACTTATTTTATGTATATTGTTATAGGTTTTAATTTAAAAATAGTTTTACATTTTGTACAGAACTCCAACAGAACTCCAACAAAACTCCAACAGAACTCCAACAGAACTCCAACACGACTCCAACAAAACTCCAACATAACTCCAACAGAACTCCAACAGAACTCCAACAGAACTCCAACAGAACTCCAACAGAACTTCAACAGAACTCCAAGAAACCTCCAATAGAACTCCAAGAAACCTCCAATAGAACTCCAACAGAACTCCAATATAACTTTCTTTCAAACTATAATTTCCAGCACTAAAAGGCTGACTACAACTGTCTTGGAGTAAAAACCTCACAGAATAAGAAAAGGGAGCCGCCCTTTAGGGGGGAGAGACGTCAAGACATATAAATACGTGCCTGTTTGTACATTTATGTGGCGTTTGGCAATTTGAACTCGTGAATTATGCACAGAACGGGCAAAGACAATGGCCGGAGCATAAGCTGGAAAAGCCGAAAATGGGGAGTTCCCCCGGGGGATGCTCGTGGAGTTCGGAGGGGGGAGCTTTAGGTGCTCGCTGGGATGGAGGGACGCATTAGACAAATTTGGCCAGTTTATTTACTGGCAACAGTTCGTAGCCAGTCACAGATGCTAACACTCCAGTGGATTGGAAGAGAAGTTGGGATTTTGGGGTGGAGATTTTCTGAGACATCTCTGAACGGAGCTTCAGAGTTGGTGAATGTCACACAGAAAATAGGAAAAGTATAGTTAACAAAGTTTATTAAAAATTTATTATCTAAATTCCAATATTTTGCCTTAAGCATATTTAAGAGTATTACCAAACACTATTAAGCGGTAATTTATATTAAATTAATTAATATGGTTCGAATTGGATTGGGGGGCTTATTAAAAACATAATTTCACATCAGAAAGATAGTTATATTTATTCAATTGAAATTTAATAACATAAATCGCAGAGTTTAATTACTTTGCAGTGTTGGTAAATGCTTTTCGAAACGATGAGCCAGAGTTGCCAGATGTTTCAAGCCACTTAATGTTGCAAATTTTAAAATATCTTATAAAATAAAGAAACCAGCGTCAGTTGTTAATCTATAATTACGAATTACTGCATGATAAAAAGTTAATTAAAGCACCGCCGACAATTAACCTTAACTGAACTTCCACAACCATTATTTGGCTTTAATCAACAACTCAATTGGGCAAATGGCATTTGGCATTAATGCCCGAGCAAAGTCCAGTCCCCGAGCGAAAGGTATTTTTAAAAATTTCACATTTTCCCCCGTTTCATGTCAAAGTCCCGAGACCGAAAATCATTTCACGCCGCAGCCCCCATAGGCGCAAAAGTCAGGTAAGCTGCCATGACAACCGGCCCCCAAAAGAGTGCCTTTTATCAGCCATCCAGCGGCAGGACAAAAGGATGCCACAGCATGCAGGGCCATGACACTTTCCTCACTTTCGAAAAGGTATCACGAAGTACGTATGATTGGTACGAATCACGGGCCATAATGCAGCTCTGGTGAAATTAAGGGAAGCCTTTAAGAAGATCAAATGAATTGCTGCTGGCTGTAAGCCGTAGTTTCTCCGCCCACCCAGGTGAGGCGAAGAGATATTGCCACTAACTGGCAACCGCAGGTGGAGTGCTGTTAAATGAAAACTGGCGCTCATACGCAGTTGTCACATCAATAACTTGCCACCGGGTTGACATCTCATCTGTGCTCACTTTACGGCTGTCGTCGGGGCACAGAGAGAGAAAAATCGGGGTTTCCAAGGCGGGAATATGTTGAATTTTCAAAGTTATGCTCAGGAAAAATAATAAATATAAGCTTAGGATTGATTTATTTTAAATTTGGTATAAATAAATGGCAAGCTCCTTTTCTTAGCGTGCATATTCATTAAAAAGGGGCACTGGGTAATCGCCATCGAAATGACTTTAAAGTGTATTTAGCCCAGGCCAGGCTGGCGCTAATATCCCATCACTTGCCACACATGCCACACAGGCCACATATCGCATTTTAACCGCCCACAAAAATGGGAGTGACAGAGGGCGTACCGTTGGCCGTAACTGATATATATACATATATTCCCACATAAAGCCAGCTGCAGTGGCAGCCTCGGACAACGCCTAAAGGCAGAATGCATATATATTTTTTACTCCTTACGCTTGCCTGATTTTATTTTTAATTATCCGGTGAATGCCGAGGAGATGAATTCCATGAATGGCGCAAAAAAAAATCAACAGAACTATAAAGAAAATGCGCATATTAAAAGGGCCTTTGAAACAAATGCCTGGCACAAAAATATCATATTAAAATGTGGCAGCGCTGAAATCGTTAAAGAAATAATATGTATAACTATTGACACTTGCTGAAGGCCTTTGAATTTCCTTGATTTATGCTCGTACTCTATGTATTTTCTGCGAATATTTTAATAACAAAAACTGGATTCAATTTTTTCAAACTCGAATATCGAACAGGGAAATGACATTTGGTGATATATAGGCTCCAACTTAATGAGTTTTCATGTTTGCATTTGGCACGTTGGCACAGCTAGAACGTATCCTTGTGGCTTTTGCCTAGATAAATGGGAATATCCTTTGACATTTGCTGAAAGCCTTTCGCTTTGGGCTCTTTTAATATTGGATTTTTTACTTTGAATTGAAGCTTATTGCCTTTTCCTGGGTCTGGATTTTTTAATAACCTGACAGAGGGAAACCTAATAAATCGTAGGGGAAATATTTGTGGCTGAAACTAACCGATTTGTGGCTGCTTAATGCTAATTATAACCATTATGATCCTCTTAGAGCAGGACAGGCCCACATTGTATGGGCCGGCTTTAATCTCCCGTTGGGGGATTTGGGCCACACAAAGGAAATAAAGCATCTTCTTGTGAACCCTTTGACTGTCATTAGGCATCTGGCCAATTAATTGTGCATCCAACAGTTGCCATTGAAGGCACAAAAGGACCTGTATCTGTATCTTTGCCGGGGATTTGGCAAAGTATAATGCGAGTCCAGGGCTCTCGGCGCAGATAATTGGACATGTGTACATCTGCCGCCCACCTGGATTGTGATTGGCTTCCCTAATGATATTCTGCCTGTCAGAGATGCGAAGAAGATGGATTTTTAGGTGAATTCACTAATTCCTTGCAGTTTATGTCTATTTGTAAGTTAATAATATATTTTTCTAGCTAAATAAACCTTTAAACCTTTTACTTATATTATAATAAAAATCTATAGATTACTTTTTTAAGCAGACAAAAGGTATCTTTAATTAATGTCAACGAAAAAATGAATTTCTTGTATATTTTTCCCTTTACAGGCCTGCATAATTTTTGACACAACTTTAACACACTCCACTGGTTGTGCCTGTGTGTGTGTCCTTTTCATCAAATCCTAGGAAAAACGGACCCTGCCTGGGGCTGAATTCAATTCGCTTGACAAGTGAAAAACAGGGAAACGGTGAGAGTTCCGCCGACCCACTCACTCATTGTCCTTTCCCTTCCTTTCCTTTCCTTTCTCTTCCTTTTTTGTTGTTGTTGCCCGTTTCCTTTTTGGCCATTTTCTGGTAATTAGAGTATCGTGTTTCGCTACAAAAACAGCTAGCGGAAGTTGCTAGCCAACTGGCAACTGGCAACTGGCAACGGTGGCGGATGAGGAACGTGTTGCTTAATTACACGCATTACCAAATATCACACATACGCCATGTGGCCCGCCAAAGAAGCGAGCCGCAAGCGAAGGCCCTCAAAATAAAACCAAGAACGAGAACGAATAAAAATGAAATATTTTCATCGGTCCAACGGCGAGGCTTTAATGCCCTCCAGACTCGAGGAGCTTAATCTAGGCTGATATAAACTCAAAGATATGTATTTAACTTGGAGCTTTGAATGGGGAAACCTTAAAAATATTGTGAACTTTAAGGAAATTTAAAGAAATTCCTTAACAGGGGTTAAAGCTATAAGAAAATTTGATTTAAAAAGAGAAGCGTAGTCTTCAGAGTATTAATTTACAATATTTCTTAGAAAAAAGGTAATATTTCTTTGTTATTCTCTCTGAATAAAATCACAGAAGCAAGCCAGCATATAGGGTTTTATATTTAAAACCAGCTAATTCCGTCGATAGTCCCGATGCGTGTGTGTCCCCACTCCCCCGAGTGCTCCTTAATAAATCATCAAAGTAATGCTTAGCTTGTTTTTACAGCACTTGCAGCCACTCCCTGGGACCCTTGGCGCTTTCAGCTAAATATCCCGAGGCTGGGCCTCGCCAAGAGTCCTGCCAAGTCGATAACCCTAAATGGCCAAAAAGGCAAACGGGCGAACGGGCGAGGACTGCAAGGAGCAGCACGAAAGGAGCTCCGCGCTGACTTGGTACTTAGTGCTTAGTGCTTAGTAGTGCAGGCGATGGCGATGGCGGCGGCGAGTCACGGCAATATTCAGATTACACGATACCAGCCGCCGCTGCCACGCCCCCTTGCCGAGTATATTCCCCAGGGGCCCGGGGGGGCTGGCTTAGCGTACGATCCCTCAGCACGTCTCACGTTAATGGCCCAGCAAAGGGAACAACAAAAAAAAATGCAGGAAAAACAGGAAAAACAAAAAGAAAAAAGGTGAGTGGAGAGTGGAGAGAGCTGGGGCAAGAAACCGGCACAAAATAATTGTTTTCCGTTGAGCAATAATTTTCTATACCTTTGCTCTCTCCTCCACTGCCACCACTTTGCCCCCAATAAAGCCTGTCAGTGGGCGTGGCCGTGCAGTGTACTTTATTTGGCCCAGCAAATTGAGTTAAGTGTAAAAATAAAAAGAATATGTACAAAATGCAAAAGGGCCAAGCCCAGGCTGACAGGCAAAACTGGGTGAAAATGGTGAAAATGGCGAAAAAGAGCGGAAGTGAAACACTTGCCTGCTTGTCCACATTAAACCAGGTATGGGTTAATTAAGCCAACTAATCTAAATGATTTAGGGGCTTGCCAATTGCTTAGATCTAGGAACTTGAACGGGAATTCAAGAAATTACTCGAATTTACTTTATTGCTGGTTTTCATGTGGGAGCTCCTCTAAATTTACAAGTTCTTGGATTTTGCTTGTAATTCCTGTAAGCTTCAGGTAGAATATGAATTTGTATATGCTTAAATTTATTTTATTTTATTTCTATTGGATAAGAAAACCAGTTTCTATGTCTTCAAATATTTATGTTAGAATTTGTATAGCTTAAAGATTAGTTGACAGTTTTTAAAGCATATTTATTATTAGTCTGACTTAATGTTTTCTCAAGATAAAAATTTATTGATATTAATATTAGATCAAATTCAAGAAAAATATATTTTTCGGCAATAAAAAAACTAGTTCTTGAGTGTCCAAATATTTCAATGGAATTTTGCATAGCCTTAGTATTAGTTAGGAATTTTTAAAGCGGTGAAACTTTATTTTTTCGCAAAATAAAAATTAATTTATATTCATATTAGCACAAAGTTTAAGGAATACACTTTCCGCGGCTGATAAGAAACATATATCCACACTCTTTCACGTTTTAGTAATTAAACAATGTCTATAACTTTGCTCAATAATTATACTTTCCCTGCCAAGTCGAATATAAATTTTTCTATTAGTGTCTTTATGGCAGGATTGCGTATATCATGATGTAATTTTAATGCCCCCATGGATCTTAGCGGTCATTATTTGTTAACTTCTCTCGCTCCCCCCCGCTCTGGGCCGCTGCTCCCTTAACATTTTCCCCCCCGCCGCCAAACACACATTAATGAGGCCACAAAATGAGCTCTTAAATGACCAACAAAAGGAGGAAAAACCAGGCTAAGGAAGGAAAAAAATCGAGAAGCCGGGGGAAGGAACCGAAAACATTGTTGCGGCAATTGTGTCTTGTCTTGTGAGTAGATTTTCCTGTTATTGTTTGGCCTTTACTTTACTTTACTTCACTTTACTCTGCTTACATTCATTACCCACCAAGGGGGTGCGCTGGCTTTTCTTTTGGGCCACGAAAATGTGAGGCAGCGCCAGACATTGTTGCATCCCGGAGCGTTAATTTTATGGATCCTGTTGAACTAAAGCAGCCCATGAATCTCTGCCGGGGCTCTAAATTGGGGATGAGCTTTCAATATATATTAAGAATAAATATTAAAATTAAAATATAAAAGTATGTTCTATGGAATGATATATATTTTGCATTTTTTGTATATTTCTATACCCGGTACCCATAGGTACATGAGTTAGGGCCAACCGAGAATGCCCACCTCTGGCGACTTGCCGACACACACTAATGGCTGAAGGTCCCGGGGAAAACCCAGCATTTTCCCGCACTCACATTGTGTGTTGTGGCAAATGCAAAACAAAAAGCTGGAAAAAAAAGCGTTAAGAACACTTTAAAGCGCAACAGCGCCACGCCAAACTCCTTTTAGGAACAAGAATTATTATGCTAGTGGCCTTCAGCAGTTTGTTCATTTTCCAGGGAGCTTTCCCCACTGCTTTTCCGATCCCATTTTGGAAGCTATTATAAGCGGCAGGAAGACCGCGCCAAGCAGCTGGGCAAATGTAAGTTTTTCCGTCTAAACGGAGGACGGAGGGCGGACATTTTCCGAGTGCGGTCAGGGGATTTACAGACCAACGATGTTTGGCCAAAGGTTTGACTTTGATTTTGGTCTGATTCCCTAAGCAGTTTTATGGCCAAAAGAAGTCATGTATGAAAGAGCAAGTTCAAGACTTAAAGACCGCATTTAGGGATTTGAAAATGTCAGGGACTACGAGGACATGTCTTGCTGTTATTAGGCAAAAACCCCTGAAGGACTTGCAGTATTTGGCTTCACAAATTGCAGTTGCCAGATTGTCCTAAGCCAAAGAGACTCGGGATTGCATTAAATAATAAACAAAGGGACAGGCAGACACATCTTTGTCGGTTTTGAGACATGTTTCGATGTATCTGCAAGTGGCTTACGTGTCCTTTCGTCTTCCATTTTATTTATCTGTCCAAGTTTTGAGGGAAATTCACAGAAAATGCTACCAGTATTGACACACCACACCTACACACCAACCTAGCTGGAAAATACGAAGGGGGGGTACTTCTGGTTTTCGTTAGGAATTTAATAAACATTGCCTGGGCAAGTATTTGTTAATGAAAATTGCTGAAGCCAACCAAAAGATAATTTAACCCGTTTTTTTATGGAGTTTTCTGGTTGGAAAAGGTAGACGGAAGCCACACAGAGTCGTGAAAATATCTAATGAAAATAGTTTGTTTATTAGCAAAGTACGCAAGCGAAGCCTCCCAATGCTTTTTAATTTGTAAACTATGCACGTCATGTTCTTTTTTATTTAATGAACTTCAATTTTAATGTATTTATAAGCTGTCAGCGTAAACATTTATTTTCAATTTTGACTTGTTTTCATTTCGAGCGATATTTTCATTGACAGCATTTAACATGGAAGCGGAGAATCTGATGGTTTTATTTGAAGTTCATTCAATTTGCTGGCTTATCTATATGTGGATACATATTTGCCCTTTTTCGCATTTTCAGCCCGGTTTTTCTGTACCTTTCCCTGTCAAATTTCAAGGGAAATATGAATTTATCCCATACATGTGTGATAACTGTCTGATTTCTGATGGATTCGTGGAAATAAAATACTCGATTTTACAGCGGAATGCCAAGGGACAAAAAATGGATAAAGATAACACAGAAATTTTTGTAATAACTAGGTATTTTTTATTATTTAAAAAATAAGCCTTATTCATGAATTTTGATCAATGTTTGGTTGCTATTAGTTACTATAACATTTAAGGTAAATTTATATGATTTTAGCTCAAAAACAAAGAGACTTTTTAGATTATTTAAATTTTACAGTGCACATTAAATCTTCAGAAGCCAAACGAAAAAGGTGAAGACATTCTTTTAACGATTGGCACGTCTCAAATTAAATTGGGAAAAACCTAAAAAAGAGCCCTGGAAAAATCCAGTTAGGGAAAATCCGAAACAAATCGCTTTGCATCAATTTAATGCTGCAATCCTGTCATCAAAAATTTATTGATGAGCCGGCCATCAGGTCGCGGGACGCTTAATCAGATTGTTTTGCGAAAAAGCAATTTGTTGGGGGGGTTTCCCTACCCCCATTTTCCCACTTTTCCGTTCGCCTTTGTATTTGTTGTGTCTGCATAGTTTGTTTCCGTCATCGTTTGCCGCGAGTAATTGCCGGATAAAGTGCTGATTTGATGGGTCCGATTTGATCGACACTTGCAACATGTTGCAGCCGGGATGCACTGCTCCCGTTCCCGATCCGACATCCTTTGGGGGCCTGGGCCATATATG
Source organism: Drosophila asahinai (assembly GCA_008042795.1). Taxonomy (NCBI): domain Eukaryota; kingdom Metazoa; phylum Arthropoda; class Insecta; order Diptera; family Drosophilidae; genus Drosophila; species Drosophila asahinai. The sequence continues at coordinate 266,118 of VNJZ01012068.1, forward strand.
GATATCCCTTTTGTTGCTTTATTGTTGCCATTTAAGCATCTCTTGAGTGTTACGAGCGCCCATAAAAATGGCGGCGAAGGAGGAAATATGTCAAGCGTGTTCCGGGCGATAAACCGGAACTGGGGGCCAGGGGGGCAGGGGAGCAGGCACGCAGACACACACGCTCACATGCATATGGAAATGCACGTAGGTGGCCATAACTCGAGGCGCCAGTTAACTGCATTGCGTGCTGGCCTCCTTTAATGGCACCTCCTCTCAAATGCTTGGCCAAATGAGGCGAGAGTCGCGCTCTATAACTCATATAAGTCCCCCAGCAGATCGTTGGAAATCTATCCAGGAATTGGCAAAGAAAAAACCCAAGAGGAACATCGAGAAATCCAGAGAAATAGCCAGTATATCCTTGCAAATAAGAACAGTTCTCTAATTAGCACAAAACGGTCACCAAAATGTGTCATTTTCCGAGAAAAAGGCGAAATTGCATTTTCAAAATTGGGAATTTCTCAAGAAGGGTCAAATTAGAATTCCACGAATTTTTAGCCCTGCTACAACCTCATTAAAACCATATACCATAAACCATAACCTAACCATAATTAGAAAGTCCAGGAATACGTTTTCCATGAAAAATAAACACTAAAATTTTGCAAACATACTTGGATTTATTATTTCCCAGAAATCTAGAGTTTCAATTATATTCCATTGAAGACTTTCGTTGCATTAATAAATACAAAAATGTGACTATTTCCGATAAAAAGAAAAAATCTGCATGGAAGGCTGTGAAAATTGGGCAGAAAAATTTGAAGAGGCTCCAATTATCAGCACTGCAGTAGCTTCATTAAAACGGATAGATATTGTAATTAGGAATTACAAATGAAATTCGTTTTCTATGAAAAATAACGAATAATTTTCCGGAAACAAACCATTTTAATAAAGTTTGGTTTCCCATTTCCCAGAGAAATAAATAGGGTTTCAGCACAATCTCTGATTTTATATGAGTTTCAGAACTTAATGATTGAAGAATGCTTAGAAATATATTTTGTAGCTTTTTATACCCGGTACCCATAGGGTACAAGGGTATTATAAGTTTGTGCCAACCGAGAATGTATGTAACAGGCAGAAGGAGGCATCTCCGACCCCATAAAGTATATATATTCTTGATCAGTATCACCAGCCGAGTCGATTTAGCCATGTCCGTCTGTCCGTCTGTCCGTCTGTCCGTCCGTGTGAAACAACAGATCTCAGAGACTATAAGAGCTAGAGTTACCAAATTTGGTGACAACATTGGAATCTGTTGCACGCAGATCAAGTTTGTTTTAAAATTTGGCCACGCCCACTTCCGCCCTCAAAAATCATAAAAAACGTTAAATAAGCTATACTCGTTTTTTTCGGGTAAAAGTTATTAAATACAAAAAATGAATAAAATAGAGCGGACGTTTCCTGAAAATTTCAGTAAAATCGGATGATAAACATAGGAGATATTAGCAATAAGGTTCGAATTTTAAAACCCCCCCTAAGGCGCTGCTGTTGCAAACTGAAGCCGACAGGTGGCGCATTCGAGCCTTGGCCGTGCCATATAATGGCGCCAATGTACGTGTATGTATGTACAATGTATGTATGTACAATTTTAATTTGCCTTTTAGTGTGAAGCGCAAATGTTTAGGTACCGGGTATCTCACAGTCGGGCCCAGTCGACTGTAGCTTTCTTACTTGTTTCTTTTGTTTTATAAATTTGTTCATCATTATTTCTTCTTAAAACTTAATATAGCCAGGGCAAAGAAATTACAATAGGCCATATAAAATATTCCGCAAGTTCTACATTTCTTTTTTTTTTTTGAGAAACTCTAATAAATTCCTCCTTATATTGAATGCCAGGATTAAGAACTGATTAAGACTACAATGTAGCCCAGACCTAGCCCATCGAATCAATGGTTATCACTGGTTTCTTGGGGTCGATAAGGTTGGCAAACAAACTCGATTCAGACAGAAAGAAAAAAACATCTGTTGTCAGCAGAGCCCCACCGATCGGATGGTCTGTTTCGAGGGAACAAAGGGCAGCAAGAGACACGTCATGAAAACAACCAAGAATCTAGTGAAAGTGCACTGGAAAAAACTACCAGCAAAAGGGAAATAAATTGATAATAATTTAGTAGAATAAAAATATAAAACAAGCCTCACGAAATATAAAAGAAGAATCAATAAACAAAATATTGGCCATTTAATAATTAAAAACAAAAAAATAAACTAAATATTTTTTCGCACTTATAAACTCCCCTCAATTTCCCTCAGTGCCCGCGAGAGAGACCCCACCCAGATAAGAACCATCGGCATATAACCCGATCGTCGCCGGCGGCTAGAGCTCAGTGGATCGTCGTCTGTAGTCCGAGATGGATCGTTGGCAGAACCGCGTGGCCGTGATTAGTGGCGCCAGCTCCGGCATCGGAGCGGCCTGTGCCCGCCTCCTCGTCGCCGCCGGCCTCCAGGTGGTGGGCCTGGCCCGGCGCACCGATCGCCTGGAGAAGCTGCGAGAGTCCCTGCCGGTGGAGCAGCGACCGCGCTTCCATCAGCAGACCTGCGATGTGTCCAAGGAGGAGCAGGTGGACAGTGCCTTTGCCTGGATCGAACGAGAGCTGGGCGGCGTCGATGTGCTGATCAACAATGCCGGCATCGTGCTGGGCGGCCAGCTGATCGACATGCCCACCAAGGACATTGGGAACATCCTGCAGACGAATCTCATGGGCAGCATCTACTGCACCAAGTTGGCCGCGGGCAGCATGCGGCGCCGCGAGGTGCCCGGACACCTGTTCTTCGTGAACAGCACGGCGGGAGTGGCCGGCTACAAGCCGGATCCGGCGGACGAGAGCCTCAATGCGTACACGCCCAGCAAGTTTGGCCTGACGGCTGTCCATGAGATCTGCAGGCAGGAGCTGATCCAGAAGGGTTCCAAGATCAAGACCACGGTGGGTAGAGCCTTTTGATTTATTTTATTTATCTATAAACTCTCTTTATTCTGTAGAGCATCAATCCCGGCTGGGTGGCCACCGAAATAGTCCCAGACGAGACCAAGGCCAAGCTGGGCGAGGTGATCCTGCAGGCGGAGGACGTGGCCCAGGCGGTACTGTATGCCCTGGCCACTCCGCCGCACACTCAGGTGGAGCAGATAACGCTGAGGGCGGTGGGCGAGTACTACTGATACCGGAGGAGTACCGAGCACCTTCCCACTGATACCGGCTGCTGATAGCGGAGCAACCAGATTAGGCTGCAATCGACACACAATAACCATCAGATGGAGGCGAACGACTTACACACAATCCAAACACACAATTACACACGCAAACCCCCAAGGCACAGTCAGAGAAAAAATAAAGAATGAACTAAAAATAATACTTATTCCGACCCTTCATATTATCTTTATTTTTTCTGAAGTGCTTACACTTACACCTTCGGTTGACCACAAAAATTGTTTGCTTTCACCTCGTTTCATTTTGCTTTTATTGTTACTGTTACTGTTATTTGTTCGCCGCCTTCCCGGCTTTCTTCGCTGGCACTAACTAAATAAATAATTCAGTTTTATAAATTACCAAAGACCCCCGGAATCGATGGCATCGAGGCACATATTTGCCTAGGCCTGCTTAAAGATTCATCGGGCATCGTTAACGAGTTAGCAAGCCTGGGCGATAAAGTCATCAAACCGGATTGGGGACACTTCATAAATATGCCAGTGGGCCTGCCCTCAATAATTCTGGTTAAGAACTGAATTTTTCATTATTAGCGTGAAGGAAGGAAGTCTGAATTGGTTTCCCGGAAAGGGTATCTCTAGTGAGTTTAATAAATAAATTAATTTACATTTTTAATTCAAAGAAAATTGTAATTATTTAAGTAGACTGATAGCATAATTATTTGAGGTTTCTTCCCATTTTATTTACATTTATTATGCTATTGCTTGCCTTGATTGACTTGCCCTTAATTTATAATAACTGCATTTGTTTGTAGCTGACAAATGCAATAATTAGGGGTCTGAAATTAAATGTCATTTATTTTTCGTTGTAATATTTCATAGATAATAAGCATTTTCGTTTAAAATAATATAAATTTACCCTGCAAGTCATAATTAAAATAATTACATTTTTCCCAGTGTCAGCAGACACTAAATAATATTTTTTTTTGAGCCAACTTTCGAGTACCCGAAATGCGACACTAACTTTAATATTTATTTCGCAACCGTTTTGCATTTTATAAAGTGATTAAATTAAGTCACGAGCAGCTCCCCCCAGCTCGGCGATCGGCGAAAAAGTTTGAGATATGCTTTTAGTTGTGGCCAAAATAGTTTTGGCCAAAAGGCGAAACTTTTGTGTGTGCCCGAAAGTTGTTTGGCGCCGCCACATAATCATGGCATTCATTTTAAAATATATTTCCTTTTGGCAATTATGTGAATAAATTCCGCCCATGCCAAACGAAACTCAGCCGGCTGGCTGGCAGGCTGGATGAGTGAATGGCCACTTGGGCTTATCGCGAATATTACGTATACGCATATCACGTATACGCACACCGCAACCTCAGTGGGGCATGTAATTGCACTCGCTCCCGAGGTCCACACACAGAAATTAACAAAATTTCCAACATTAGCGCCGCAAACTTTCGCGAGGCTGCGGCTTTTCGTGGCTAAAAGGGCTTAAGTCCCAAAAAAGGCATGTACAGGACCCATATTATCTCGGCGTAATTATTTTATTCCATTTTCGGCAGCTCCGGCAGCGAACCGGATAACTTTCAGTGAATGGCGAGTGAGCTTGTTTCCCTTGGATCCTCGTATTTCAGCGGAAAAATTAAAAACTTTTTCGTCGAACCAGACACACATATGTTATGTCAAACCCTCGATTTTTTTTGTAAATGCCAGCAAGGGAAGTATGAAGGATACAACATGTAATTATTTAAGCCTTAGCAAGAAAGAGCTGCAAGTCATATGTTTACACCCACTGCTATTTGTTGAGTTTCTAAGAACTTATGCTTCCGCTTTTGTTTGGCATAAGTTAGCTTCAATTATTAGGTTCTCTTAGATATGTTCTTTTAGAATTTAAATATAATTAAAAACCGAAACAAGCTGCTCAATAATAGAATCACAACCCAATTAAATTGGCTAACTAACAGGACTGCAACTTGTACTTAAATCTCTGTAAGGGTATTTCCAACTTCGTCCTGGCTTGTGTGTGAAAACTTTCTGCGATATGTGCGCTGCTATGCTATGTTTGTATTCCATCCTAGATGGAGCCAAGCCAAGGATGCCTGCCTGTCTGCCAGTTAGACAAGTTTCCCTTTGTTTGGCAGGCAGAAAGCAGAAAAGCCCCTTCACCGAAAAAAGAATCCCAGCAGCAGCACTTTACTCATTTCCGGCATTTTGTTTTAATTAAATTTATAACAAATGTCATATATAGCTGCGAAAGTTTGCCACCAACCAGCAGCAGCAGCATGCACCTCCTTTCCGAGCCCTTGAAGCCGAAAGTAGTCTTCAGAAACTACCTAGAGTCCCGGTCCGGGATTAACTAAAATTTATGCGAAAGATGAGGGTCATTTGGGAAAGCCCTTGAGCTCGACAAACGGTAATAGGAATTTACTTCAATCGCCTTTGAGTTTCATTTGAATAAAGTTTGTTATTTATTCAAGAATTCTGCTTTTGACTGATGCAAACGGTTTTTAATGAGAGTGGAAATAAGCAGCAAACTGTTGCCGAAGTCGTAATAATCAGGGGAATGGATGAAGGTATGGTAATATCTAGGGATGCTTATTTATTTGCTTATCGTGGGTATATTATATTTATTAATATTTATTAAGATCATTATTATTGAAATTTGTAATAGCTTATAATATTAGAAAAATTTACTTAGCATCCTGATTTAAGACTTTTAGGCTTAGCTGGCCCGTCTTGAAAGGTGACCTTTTTTGTTTGGCATTGGTATTGTTTGTCATTGGTATTTTCAACCCAACAACCTTTTTGCCCGGCCCCGACTAATATTTAAACTCAATTTAAGCTCTTACCGAAAAAGTATTTGTGTTTAATGAAGGCTTTTTGGCGGGTATGTGCTCGGGCTTAACCCGTTTAACTGAAATTCGTTATGGCCAGAGAGCTCCGCCCTGCTGCTGCCCGCAACAATATGCAACATGTATGTATGTGGCATTTCTGACCTTGGGCTATCTTTTATTCCACCTGAGAGTGTGTGTGTGTGTGTGTGCCTCCCCCTTGTTTCCCATTGAGGAATTTTTGGTAGCAGGTCCGTGCCAGGTCGGCGTTTCCACAGAATGCATTGCTGCTGGAGCGGCGGAAGCTGTGGTTGCTGTTAGTTTTCGTGTTTCCCTGCTATCGACATTTGCTTTATGACACACTCCGGCACACCCCCACAACTCGGCACAACACAACACACCCTAAAACACACACCGATGCAGAGGCCACTCCTGAAATTCTGTTTGGGACAGTTGTGGCAAACATGTGATGACCTTTGAGCCCGTAAAGGATTGCAGCGGCCAGCCGACAAATTTTCGAGAAATGCGCCGAAATACATCGCAGACCGTGGAAAGTTCCGGAAATTTCCAAAACGAACATCAATCAAAGCCAATTTATGCCTATTCCCAGGCAAATCCCAAACCGTAGATGGGATCTCGAACTTGATGACTTTAGGGGCAAGGAAGGTGTTTAAATTGGTTTTTACTGACATGGTTTTGCAGTTAAATTAAGACAGAAAGAATAGAAAATACAAGTAATAAGTAGAACTAAGAATAGAGTGAATAAAAAACGTTAATTCTTATAGTAAATTGTATAAAAATAAGCACCTAAAAATAAAGGTGAACATTTTAGAATTCAATGGTTTTTAGATAACAAGAATTAAGAAAATTACAACCTGGTCTTTAGCAGAAATATTAAGCTTAAGATATTTATAAACTCTAATAATCGCTTTGTTAATAATATTTAATAATTACTTTAAAAATATTAACCTTTAGATATTATTAATCTCAAATAGATTTAAACCAATTCAGGCCTGAGCTCTGTAAATAATATTAAATAATTACCAATCCAGCCTCAAATCCCTTGACTGAATAATGTCAATTTAAATCAAGAACATAAACTCTAGACATGGCTCAAAAACGAAACTCTTGCCAACTGCTACTAGGAATTAAAAGCATACATTTCATGTGATTGCCCTTTTATGGGATGTCAATCATGATTGATCCCTGGGCGGTGCTTGCGAAGGGTCCTAGGTAATTTTTTCTGACCTCATTCTCATTCTCGGGTGAAAATTCGGTCATGCCATCGTCATTGTCAGGCAATTTGCAAGCCAAACAAAGGCAAACAATAAGTGCCAAGAAAATTGCCAAAGAGTGTCCTGCATTTTTGATTTTCTGATTGATGAGCTTCAAGCCAGACGCCAGACGGCAGACGGAGCCGGAGCTCAGCTCAGGTGAGCTCAAAGTAAGGCAAAAAAGTGCCATAAAATCGTTACAGACACACAGAGACACACTTTCGACAGGGGAATAGTTCAAATAATACGAGAGACAATCAAACTGCACAAATATTATAGTTCAGATGAAGTTGTTGTTCATCAAGGATGCCTGCAAAAACATTGACAATCCGAATGGCAAACACATTCGGTTCGGTTTACTTTGCATTTGCATTTAATGAAGCGAAAACAATGCCAAAGGATTTCGGTTTTGTAGTGGCTTTAGCCTCTCTTAGGGACTTATCCTTATCTGGCAACAATTGTGCATTAATTGGCTTGTCCTTCAGCATGTAGCCAAGGACTAACTAGCAGAAATTACTTCAAATTACCTACGAAAATTGACTGACAGGAATATTCGATTATTCTTGTTTACAGTTCCACAGATTTCCACGTATTCGTAGTTACAGCTGCTTAGTAATCACCCAAATGGTAATTCAAATTAGATGAAGTCCCTCAAGCTCTTTCCCAATAACAGTTGTACAGTTAAACATTAAGTTATTATTTTAATATCTAAAAAAACATGAACTCGAATTTCGGTAGAAAAAAGATAGAAATATAATTAAGCTTATTAGCTGTCTAAGAATGTTTTCTACAAATTTCAGTTTAATTGGTTAATAAACATGGAAGCTATGAGACTTTTAAGTTGCAAGCTTCTATCTCTTTCTCTTTCTTTTGTTTTAAACCGCGGTTCTAGTCCAAGCTATTTTTTTTCTTCTATTTTAAAATTTTCTCTTAAAGCTCCTGTAAACAAAATTTGAAAGTAAAGGCCAAACCCTAGCCAAAAATATTTCATTTAATTTCTTGAGAGAAGCAAGCACTGCCCTTGCCAAAGTTTTCTGCCAGTGTACATGTGCGGAGAGCAATTGCATTTCGCGGCTATTGAATTACAGTTTTTGCCTTCCATGTGGGCTTAAGCCCACGTCCACGGTTCCGTGGAAAAAGAGAGTCCAGAGTCCGGACTACGGACTCCGGTGATGGCGCGTGCGGCGTATTAACTTTTTGCCCCCTGAACATAAATTGCAGCATAACGTTTCGTTTACATGATTAAGAACTTTTCACTTTTCTTCTCTGCGCTTTCCAGCTGCCTTCCCCCTTTTTTTTTTTCTTTTTTTAGCAGCACGTGAGCCAAGCGAATAAAAGGTCCTGCAGGGAAAACTTGTAGCATTTCGTTGAATTGTAAACAGAACAAAAAAAAAACCCCCCGAAAAATTCCCGAGGCTTGAGGCAAGGGGCAAAGTTTGCCAGCCTTTTCTCATAATAATCCAGTTTTCTTTTTCGAAAGTTTTCCACACTTCCCCTTCGCTTTTTGGTTACGTTTTTTTTCGGTGTTATTTCATTTTCGTTGGTGTTAGTCAAGCATCCTTGAGCCCCAAGTTGGTCCTCTGTCTTCAGACGGCGTGGTGCGAGATTGTGTGTGTGTGTGTGTGTGTGTTTGCGGGGCGTTTAACGAGCCACGCCCCCACCAGAAAAACTAAGAAGAAACGCCCACGAAAATATGGCCACAAACTTTGCATACTTAAGCCAAATATGTTAATAGTTGTGGATATTTGCTGGGGAAAATTACGTGAAAATTTTATGGGTCCAACAAGTTGGTAAAATATTTCTATAGTTTTTTATTTAATGGGTTCAGAGATAAATAATAACTTGAAATATTTATTTATTTGCGCATTTGTTAATAGAGAACTTTGGCTTGAATATACATAGTTCAGGTGTTAGCCTTGAGGCCTTGTATAATCCCCAGAACTGTTTGTTGGTTTAATTAAAATTTATTCAGGCTCTCCGTCGAATTCCACAAACTAAATGCAATAATATGTCTCTGGTGCAATCGATACGCTTAAGTAACCCCCGTCGCAGTGCACTTCGAGCGCTTCCCCCTTCCGGCTTCTGCCAGCACTTTTGGGAAATTAAATGCAACTTCTCTTCTTCGATTTTATATTAAAGCCAGATCCCTGGATACATATATTCATGTGCCTCTAAGCCGCTTAGTGGCGACACAAAAGTCACCAGCACGAATATGTGTGGCTCCAACAAAGAGAGTCCAAGGAGCAGCAGGATATGGAGGATATGGAGGAGAGAGACTAGCAGAAAATAGAGCCAGGCTGAAGTGACGGCCCAGCTTCCGTTTCCGCTTGCTGGCTGTCGTTTCCCGGGCTCGGGGCTTCTGAAGGGGGAGAGAATGTCGTCAGCTCCCTTAAATAAATACCTATAATAAATGTATAATACTTTTAAAAATGGCAAACAGTAAATATATTGAGGGGTTACCCAAAAGGATTCTATTTCCCTCAAAAATATGTCTTCAAAGTTGTATTTCCCAAAAATACCTCTTGTTTTAAACATAAAGTTGGCAAAAGAGTATTATGGCTGGCACTGCACTTCCGTCGTCGTCGTCGACCCCATTAAACCTGTTGACTTGTGCAATTTATTTATTTTATCGTCGCTGGTCCGTTTCTGTTCGTTCGGTGAGTAATTACACGTAATATGACACATGCAGCAATAAAAATTGCGTATACGCAATCGATTATTATGCGATTACGTGGGCTGCTATATATATTTCTGGCCTAGGCAACACTAAGTGTTGTTAGGTGGAATCTGACATTTCCATTGAAAAGTTCGACATTTTTAAGCATAAACGTACTCAGAACGGTTTGACGTACGACTATCATTTGTGTTGTTTACAGTTACTTAAAAAAATCAATTTCGCAAAAAAATTGAATTAACTCGTGAACATTTTCGTGCGATCATTTTTCACAACTTTCGGCGTGGATTATCACGACAAGAGTGCAGCGATGAACTTAAATCTTTGTATGACTATGAAGCACCATCCTATAGCACTGTGAAAAACTGGTACAACGAATTCAATCGTGGCCGACGCTCCCTCAAAGACGAATTCCGCGAAGGTCGTCCAAAAACAGCCGTTGTGCCAGAAAACATCGATGGCGTACGTGA